>CCAG010016313.1:0-10563 GCA_001077435.1 Glossina morsitans morsitans | reverse complement strand
TATTATGATTTAAGTGCAACAGTATGAATACTTTTGTATATTTTTTTTTTTGTTTTTTTTTTTTGTTTTTCGTAATAACTTTAAGTAATGGTTATAAGTTCTTTGTATTGTAATTTATTAAATACCGGAGCTTTTTATATTCGAATATTCATATACTTAGTGTTAGAAGAGACGAATAAGGAAAAATAGTGGACGAGAGTATATCTTTTTTTTTTCTTTTTTCTTTTCATTTTTAAGAACTCAACTTAAAAGATTGATGTGTTGGGTTTAGTATTAAGTTTAGACAATTTTTTAATAATTTAAATTTTGGATATTATTTATTGAATAAATTTCCACAAACACGATTTTTATATTATATATATATATATAGAATTACCTTATAAAAGCTAAACTTAATAAATTATAAAAAAATGTTTAGAGTGTTGAAGGCTGCAAAGCTTTTCTTTACATTAGGGAAAGGGAGAGCGAGAGAGCACATCAAACCTCTTCTTTTTATAATACCAACAGTAATAATAATTATAAAAATTCTTATTTTTAGCTGCTTAAGTTTTAGAGATAAGTACGACAAACTCTACAAAAAAAGAAATTTTTTTTTTTTTTTTTTTTTTTTTTTTTTTTTTTTTTTTTTTTTTTTTTAGATTCCATCACACAGTAAACAGAAAATATTAAGCAAATCTCATGTGAAAGGATATATATGACTAAACACAAAGCTTATTAAAAAAAAAAATATATTAAAATACTTTAAAATTAAATTAAAAAAAAAAACAAATTGTATAAGAAAACCAACCGCTAAAGCGGTTCCGTTTGGAAATTTTGCTAAATTAAAAGAACTAAAAGTGTACTCTTTTTTATTGTGGCTTTTCTTTTCTATTTAATTTTAACATTTACGGTTTTCACTTACTTACTTATATGTTTGGTCGCGCACACACAAAAACAGTAAGTTATTTTTATATTAATATATCTATATATAAATATATATGTATGTGTGTAATATTTAACAAATTCGTTATCCGGTTCTCTTTTTTTGAAAGAGTGTTTTCTGCTGAATCTATTTGCTAAATGAATTTTAATTAATTTTTTTTCAACATGTTTTTCATTTTTCTTTTACCGATCAAGATAAAAAAAAAAAAAAAGAAAGAAAATGCGTAAAAGAAAAAAAGTCCCTTTTCCTTCACCAAAAACAAAACAAAACAAATTAAAACAAAAAAAAAAAATAAAGCTACTTGTACTCACTTAGAAGGTAAGCCTTTGACCAACTTTGCTAATGTTCACATTACACTTTTCTTTTGTGCGTATTTGCAGGCATGAGAGAGGAAGAGGTTTTTATAAGGGTTTGCAGCCTAACTTGGTGCGTGTTGTGCCGGCCACCATGCTCACTATATTAACGTATGAAAAAGTCTCGTATTTGTTATTGCAACGTTCTCAGCAGATGACGGTCAACCAAAAGTGATGTAGTTAAGCGTGTTGTTCTAGTCGCGTTAGTGTTTTTCACCTTTGTATTTATGTATATGTTATAGGCACGCACGTACATTCGATAATTATATTTCATCATTTCTTTGCAGCTTTATTTTAATTTAGTATTTAAACTTTAGTTAAACTTATGTCTGTTTCACCAAAGTGGAAGCAAAGTTTGCGATCAAAATTCTTTTCATTTTTTTTTAGTACCTAAGTTGAAACCGTTATTTTTTACAACTGGATTTTTTTTCAGATTATTTGAATATATTCGAAATTACGTCTTCTACATATACATTTTTATAAATAAACAAAGATTTGTTAAATGTTGATTCATGAAGGAAAAAAAAACGAATTAAATATAAAATAATAAAACCAAAGAGACAGTGAGTGGTATTTTCGATTTCTTTCTACAGAATTACTTTTTTACTGCTGAGTACACTTTTTTTTCTTTTTCAAATTAGTTGCGGTATTGGTCGGGACCGGAGGCGTCTGTTTTGCTTCCGTCATTCTCTTAGCTGTTAATTCCCGTTCAGCTGGAAGTTATGCATTAAAATTGCATTTAATTAATTGTTGAACATATCTTTCGGCTGCTTTTATAAAGCCCCGAAAAATGGATTTTATTTGCAATGTTTAAAAGAATGTGGCCTTTTAGAACAAGGTGACCAGATTCCAGCTGTACTTTGAGAAAATGTTCTCATTTAGAGCGCGCTGTATTTTCTGACTTCTTCAAAGAATATTCTACTACTTTTTTCATACCCTACTACGCCATTTGTGGCACATCCTGTTTTTGCCACAAGGAACATAGAGTCTCGTCTATTCCGTCCCACGGTCTTCAGCTCGTTCCTCGTTTTGTTGGCTTTTGCTGTTTGTATTTCCATCTGTTGGCCCCATGTTGTGACTCGGTCCGCCCTTCATAGGGTTGCCTTGGTGATTTCAGTGTATTGGATTTCTGGCCAAAGCGACTACTGGGGTTTTCGCAGATCATGCCCAGTTGTATGTAACTTTTAAAGGTTTTGAGGCTTATGCATCCTAAAAAATATGGTTGTTGCGATAGAAGGGGACATAAATGAAAATGAATGTCGTTCTCGCTTTAGCCGGGGCAAAAGTTTTGGATCCTGTAGTAGTTCGGTTCATGCAAGTAAGCACAAAGTAAAAATTTGTTCTCGGGCACTTATTTTTCGCTCTTAAACAGATACCAACAAAATACAAGCTTGTTAATCACAGATTTCTAGCGACCGAGGCATATTTGCCAATTACAACGTCTAGCAGAGGGTTTAGATTGTTTTGGTGTACAGCCGCTTTACTCTGTTCACTCTTTACATATATGTGTTGCGTTTGTCCTAAAGTTATGGTTATGTTAAGCGTTTCATAGTTTCTATTAAGAAATTTCCGTTGGTAGTTTATTGAAAGGCTTTAAAAATGGTTAGGGATAGGCGCTTGACATAAAGTCAATTAAGTTTAAAGTTAGTTCACTATCCGTTTTAGTGAACACATTTTCACTTACAATGTTACAACTCGATCTCTACACCGATCGACTGCTACGCATCGCGACAGAATATCTGTGAAGAGTATGCCTTTTCAAAACAATCATCCGTCAATAGCTTAGAACGCACCTTGTATAGATCACTTACTTTCAGAGCAATGGATTTTATAGATAAATGGAATGCTGTATAACAGTAAAGCATTCAGTGAGCAATTCAATTTAGGACTAATTCGATGTTCCTGCGCGTCCGTTTAAGTGCTTGCGGCTTACACACCTTATTCAATGTGGATCATGAACTAATTTAGGTTTGCATGTAAAAATTTGGACGACGTTTATAATCTCATTTTCCGTATCGGACTAAATACAAACCGTGAAAGAATATTCTCTATATGATTCGGGTGTTGTCTGACCTTCAAACTAACTAAACCGTGTAACTAATCGAGTTATCAGGCTTCCTTTGGCTTGCGTTCTCTTACTATATTTACCCTGATGTTTAATGAGATTTTATTTGGGAGTTGGACGTGAACATACCTTGGATTTTCTTTCATTTTGGAATAATTTTCCTCTTATGATGACACGTTCTCTTGCAAATAGCTACTCGTAATTAAATTTGGCCTTCTGTATATGCAAGCTGAAGATATAGAGCACCGCTCTTATTCTAGTTACAGATCTAATACAGATGAAATTTAAAAATTTTACCTGAATTGAAACGAAGTGAAGTGAAATGAATTTCTTTTAATATGAAAATCGTTCTTGTTGCGTTTATGGACATTCAAGTAATGTGATGGTTGAATGGAAGTTGGCCATCTCAGCTTAGTTAATAATAAGAAACCGCTCCCCAAAATCGTGTTAATAATAACTTAATAAGTCATATAGAAAAACGTTTTCTCAATTAATAAAAAAAAAGTAAAAGTTAAAACTTGTTCAAAAAAAAAAAAAAATAAAAATAAAACAATTTAAATGTCAGGAAACTGGATTTCGGTAGAAAAAAAAAAAGATCGTAACGTTTTACAAATAAAAATTAATAATAATTGTTGATCACAAATTTAAATATAAAACAAGAAGAATAACAACTACATAGCAATTATATTACATGTCAGAGTCAGAGTCAGAGTCAATAAACCATGTTGTCGATCGAGCAAACACAAAGCTCACTGCTATAAGACAACAACATGCAGCCGGTGCCGATGGATGAATGATGTTGTATTTCAAAGTGTAAGTATATATGTAATTATATTTATTTACATTGTTTACAATTTACTAATATGCAAAGTAGATTACAGTTTATCTGGTCAGGTTATAAGGCCGAAACTTTGTTTTCCTCCTTCCATTATTACTAACTAAAACACAGTATCTCTCTGGTGTGCTCTTGTATATATATATATATACGTAATAACACAATAAATAACAATAATAGATAATTTCTTTTTGTGTTTGTTTCATTGTTGTTGCTTTTTCATTTGCAGAGCCTGATGAATACGCTCGAATTTTCCTTATCACTCAAAACAATATATATTGTATTTAAAGACGCGCGCAAGCTAATTGCGATACTGTAGAAAATTATTTAATTTTATTTTTATACACATTTTATACAATCGCTGCTCGCTGCCAGCTGCCCGCTGCTCGCTGCTTGCGTTGCCTACAAGTTGTTGTTTATATTTTTACCACACAAAACACCATTAATCGAAGAAAGATGTTTTTATAAGCTACAGTTTCACAAAAGTATGCATACTTTTTCATATCATATGTAATGCTGACAAATAGGCCAAAATACAATGCCATAAATTTAACAGTAAACGAAGCGAAAGGTTTACGTTTTCTTTGTAATTCACATATAAAGCTTAGAAATATGCTATAAAGTTCTCCAATTATTACTATTATTATTATTATATAATTAACTTAACTAAAGAAACCAATTCGAGGACTAAAATGTTAAAGCGCTCGCGTCCAAGACCTCTAGCTCTACCCCACTTAAAATTCGCGAACCCACGACTACTAAATTCTTAGTCGGGATCCTTTCTATAAGCTTTATATTAACCCTTGTATTCGGATATCGCTTGGGAGCCGAATAATCATAAAAGAAATTAACTTTTTCGCTGAATCTGTGCCACCTGGGAGGCTCAAAAATGTTATTCTTATATGACTAATCAATCTGGATATGTCCTCTTGTCGGCCAATACAATGACAGTCGGAAAGAAGTGGGGGATGCGAGAAACAGGTAGGGGGAAGCGGCTGTAGCCGACTGGTTGTCGATCCAATCAATGATTGTTTTCGCCTTTGCAGACTAAACCTTGAGATGGCCAAGTTACCAAAGCTCTTAAAAAAAGTCAAGGAGTCAAATTTACGAAAGAAGACTCATATACCCTTAGGTACATACTGCAACTGAAAAATTGCAAGAATTTTAAAAACAGGTCGTCAGATCAGGCATCGGTCTTAAATAGAATTCGCAGAATTCGACTTGAAAGTCTTTACTGTTCCCACCCGCGTAGCAAAAGGGCTCCCATTTTAAGATGTAGGGCACAATTAAGTCGCCAATGATAGATTTTTCTCTCTTTATGTTTGTCTTATTTGCTGTATTGTAATAAATAAAAACACTGGCATCGGAAATAATATTACACTCGCAAAAAGAGGTGTATTAAGTTCATCAAATATTCGTGGCACAGAGGAAGTTGTAAAGGTTGTCGAATAGTGCGCTCAAAGAGGCCGCAGTCGACACGTTCTTCGTAGACAAGGTGAAGTCGGGAGTAACATCGCAAAACTCTTCTACAATATTATGTGATTTAAATTAAAAACGTAAACTAAAATTTAGCTAAGTTACTTACATACAAAAATTTTAAAATCAATAATCAAATACTTTCGATAAGTGCAACGGTATTAATGACTACACCGTTGTACGAGACGTACATTGTTATGTGTTACAAAATCTTTGCCAGACGTAACTATATTGACAGTTAAGGCCATCTATTCACAAATTCCGGTATCATATTTACATACCTGCTGTATACGTTATTACTGGATTAAAGTATTGGCATATAAAGCCACGTTTACGCTTGCAAGACAGCATGCGTTCACAGAGATGTGACTCTTATTGACAAATTCCGGTTTCATATTTACATACCTGCAAATGCTAATGTACGTTATCCCTGGATTAAAGTAAGTCCATTGGCATGCAAAGCCAGGTTTACGCTTGCAAAACAAAATACGTTCACATTTTTGTTGTTGATTTGTGGTCAATCGTATTTATCACCGAACATCGAAGTGGCTTTCTAGAACTTATTGTCTTTTTGTAGCACAGGTATATACGCCTAAGAGACTCTAACAAAATAAATCATTCTTGATTATAAAAAATTCCGAATTCGACTGAGTCGTTTTTTATCTCTTGGTTCATTCCAAAATTTATCATTTACCCGCTTAGTTAGCAATAAAAATTTGAGTAAAAAAAATTCGATTCGCCCAAAACCAGAGAGAAAGTCATAGTACGCGATGGAACCCTTTATCATCCATAGTAAGTGTTGCCCTAAAATTCTGCACAAATATATTGCAGGTAAGGATATTACTACTATTAACTTTTTTCGACCAGAGAAAATTATATAACTGTAAGACTAAAGGAGGATGAGTACTAGCAGCTACGACTAGCGGCCCTTCTTGTTTTTTTTTTTTTTTCTTAGAGACAGACCATCTGTAGGTTAGTGTAGTAGTCATCATATTAATAAAGTGAAACATTTCAACTTTCAGCATATCTTCAAGGTTGGACAGTCCGAATATGATATCTTTAAGCTGAATATATATTCAGTTTAAAGATTATTTTTATATTTATATATATATTTATATATATATATATGTTATTCTGATAACTTATTAAGGCCGAAGAAATGAATTCTAGGACACACGTGTGGCAAACACGACGGCGCATTTCTCTTTTGTTTACGGATGGATTGGATGCTTACTCTGGTCACTGGTTAGTAAAGTTAAGTAACGAAACGAGTCTTTGATTATTGAAAAGATTTCATCAATCACAAGGTAAAAGTTTAATTCCAAGATTATGTTCACAATTATATAGTGGAGAAGTCGAACTCTTAAAGTAGATTTCAGCTTTAATTGGAGCTATTGGAGAATTAATTCAAACATCCTTACGAAAATTACATGCATACCCCTCATCACATTACGTATAGATATAGATTTCATAGCGGGACCACGTAGATTAAGTATTTGAACGACACGATACTTCCGAGGTGGCGCTCACCTCTAGAATAATGTAATCCACCACTTGTGAAGGACATTTTTTTATTTATTATCTTAAGCATCTCTCGCGCGACGATAAGTTTTTTCAAAGACCACAATAACTGACGTGAACAATGTTATTATTAGAGAAACACTTTACTCGAGGCAGCGGCCCAGGAAGTCAGTCAGTTAAATTAAAAACATATGTACTTTTTCCCACACACATTCTGAGTGGTTTTTCTTCATTTTTACAGTCTCTATATTTAGTTTTCACAAATTTGAGAAAAAGTGACCGCAATTTTTAGAAATTTGAGAAAAAGTGCACGCATTTTGTAGAAATTCTGCGAGAGAATGTTTATATGAGAAGAAATCATATGAAAACATATGTGGATGTATGTTGATTGTGTGTCGATATAGTTGTGGAATGAGATTAGGATTAAGATGAGTGTGAGCCAATTTTCTCTTTTTAGTAAGTAAAGTAATCACAAAAATGGCCCTAATTGGCTGATTGTGGATTGCCTTGAGGTGAGGATAACTTTTTCATTTCAATTTCTATACAAACTTATAGAAGAGAAGAGTTTATAAAAAGATTGACGTTAAAAAAATTAGAATTCCTTTCTCGTCTTTTTTGGTATTTTTCAGTGCCAGAAATTGAGGGAGAGAAAGAGATTGCTTAGAAGAAAGAGTAGGAACGGAGAAGTAATTAAAATTGCAGAGCATAACTGTCTTAAAACGTATGATAATCTATCTTACTTTGGTAGGAGGATTTAGATTCTAGAAGCAGTTAGACTTACTCACCTATCCACTTGGAATACGGCGGAGTAAGCATCCGTACATTTATTAGAAAGCAAGCAAAATGGAAGAAGAAGAAGAAAAATTAGTTAGTGGAAAAATATCGAGCGCTCAGAGCGTTGAAGTCTATATGATTCATATGTACACTGTATGAACTCATATTTACTCTTAGGAAGACTCGATATTTCTACTTCTACTATTATCATTACTACCAACATTTTTGTCACTGTTATTGCTAAAGTAAGTATCGGTATTATTATTATCATTGCTTTTACTGCCTACACTATCATTATCGTTACTGAATTATTATTACAATTCGTGTTACTAGGAAGTTGTTAAATGCCCGATGGTTAGCTCTTGAAATAATAACAGAGAGAGATTCTCTTTGATTAGATTAGAGGATAGCAAGATCTTTACTATCGCTACCAGATATAGAAAACAAATGTTTTATGTTTAGATCCCACTTTTACTCTACGGTCTCATTATTTAAACGAACAAATGTTTAATCAAAATATTTCACATTATTATGATATAACGATTGTACTGCAAAAGTTCGAAACGTATTTTAGCAAATTTAGAGTAAAAATAATATAGTGAAGCACGTTCGACCATTAAACACTTTACACCAAGCTACAATTACTCATACACCGTGTTTTCAATATAAGGCATTTTATAGGAAGTGGTCGGAAAAGTGATCCGATCCGAGCTATTTTTGATAGCCTTTGGCCTTGAACCGAACACGCCGATGTACCAAATTTCATTAAAATATCTCACATATTGCGGCCTGCACGTTGAACACAAGGCAACAAGACCGACAGACAGACAGACAGATAGACACATTTCGAGATAGCTCATGTATAAAACACGGAAATATCTCATGTTCTTCCGGGTATTTTGGACACTCGCACAATTTGAATATACCCCAGACTTAAAACTTTCATTAAAATAATTTAAGCAACAAAAATAAATTAATTTCTTTTTAATCTTTTTATCTCATTGGATTCGTCTAGGGGAGATGGGGGTTGAGAGTACTACTTGGACCGCAACTCGTTTAGGATATTGTGATAAATATTTCAATAGGGGCTTAAGGTACTTAATATACGCATAAAATATCTGCTTGTATATATAAATTAATGTAAAAAAAATATCGCAGCTAAAAACAAGTAAGAACATTATAACTGTACAAGGCCGATTGTTAGGTACCGTACGCTATTTCGCCTAATACTGTTATTCACTTATTTTGGTGATAATACACCAAAAAGTTCGCATTATTTTCATGCAAATCCACACTTTTCATGAAAGTCCTCATGCTGAGGGATGCCCAAACCATCGCATAACGTGATCGAAATTTAGTAAACTTAATTTACTTCCCAAATAGCTTATCATTTTTCAGCTTCTGTCACGAAAAGTAGAAACTAGACGTTCTCGCTCTATAAGGGCGTGCCAACCTCTTTACAACCTCTACATATATTGTGATCTAAAGCATAACGCTATGTGATCCAAGTTCCCTACCGCTAGTTTTTTTGCTAAATTGCTATTACGAACTAATTTTCATCATAAAATACGAAAAATTAAACCTTTTTCTGAAGGGCTTACTGTTAATGAGAAGTTCGACGAAAAGACTCATGTAGTTTATCGGGATCCACTTAATTTTGATGTACAATTACTACCATGAACACACTACAACAATTAGGCTATTTTGGCATATAACGGTTTACATTTCCTGAGTACGCTTAAACGCGGTAATATCCAACTAATTGACGTACGTGGTCCATATTGATTGATTTCTTTGTCAATTGACTATTATAAGCCAATTTGCCCCAGAACCGAAACATCTTCAATAGCCTTCGTTCTTGGGTCAAAGCACATCAGTGTACCAAATTTCATCAAATATATCAAGAATTTGCGACCTGTAGGTTGAACACAAAAGAACTGGACAGACGGACAGACGAGCTTAGATCGATGCAAAAAATAATTCCAAATTGGTCGGCGTTAAGCCCGTTTAGATATGACGTATGTCCATACAAGCCTAATCTAACCTGCACCACAAGTGGTGTAGGGTACAAGGAAGTTTCTTTTTTAATTAATCCTAAAAACTAATCCATACGAGCATGAAGAATGAATTAAATGAGAAAAATTAAAGCAAAAACCTTAAGTTTCTAACGGTTTAACATTTCTTTGCTTGAAAAGGGTTTAAAAAGAACTTACCCCTACATCGTTCTTTAGTTGGCATAATTCAAAGAGTTTAAAGATAAAGATAAAGTGAGCGAGAAAGAGATAGAAAGATTGCATAAGAGAATAGTTTTATAAAAAAGTGAAAGGGTTTCTATGCCATTTAAAGAGTAAGCCACATAAACTGCTGATAAAGCACGTAAAGTCGCAATAAAAATATGTGTGCTTTTTTCATAAGCTATATATATATATATATATATATGCGCATGTTTGTATATGTCTAGCAAAAGAATTGTATGCATATATATATATATAACAGTATTGAAAAAATAACTTAAATACATTTCCGAAAAAAATTGTGCATTGCCGGCGTGAGTGGATGATTGTATGTTTGTGAATTTTTTCTTTTCCTTTTCTTCGTTGTCTTTTCAGTACGGTAT
>CCAG010016309.1:0-20704 GCA_001077435.1 Glossina morsitans morsitans | reverse complement strand
ATAAAGCATATATCTACTGAATTATCTTCTGAGTTCTGAGTCGTTCCTCGAACTCTGTTTCGAACATCTGCCTACAAGCTAAAGAGAGTAAAACTTTTCATTTCCCTGAGTTTTCGTTTTTAAACAAAAATTACTAATAGATTCATTTGTTCAAAATTAAGTTAATCGTCTTTTCAATGTGTTGAAGTCCATAACGAACAGACTGAATTTCTAGGTCGTGGCGCGACGGTTGACCGAAAAAGCCTCATATGAATGTAAATTTTGAATTTCTAACTGTCGTCTAATAATCGTCCATCGTGGCGGTACAAGTTTAATCGGCAATTTCATACATCATGCCATTGGCCATTATACTCGTTCAAAGCTGATTAAACAGCAACTTGGGCAACAACTAGGGCCACTTTTCAACTTGATAAAGCTCGTTAATTGTCACGGTTCAAAACACCAATGAGGTAAAGACAGCCAAATATTATCTTTAGTTCAATGTTTAATCGCAGTGTCAATCGACGTACACATCATAGGTGTGCCCTCATTCAAATGATTGCTCTTTAGTCCGGGAATTTACTTTTTCCGGATAGTTTGTGCACTCGTTCGTACCATCGAGGCCTCTTTTGCTCATTCGTTCGCTTGCGCGTCTATTTTTCCGTACACTCATTGCCTGCTTGTCTACTTGTCCGATTCTCATTCAATCTATCAGCCCTTGAACGAAATCCTTAAATTCCCAGCGTTAGTGTAGTTCATAGACCGCAGAATATAAGGCAAGGAGCTTAACCCATACGCGAAGATTACAAGCGAAGCCATTCGTAGCGGCGAGCGTAAGAAACACAAATACCTTAAGAAGTGAATTTTTAACTTTGTGACATAACATATAACTTTTTTCCCAAAAAATAAACGCACAATCACACTTGGTGGACAGTCGGTTAGCGAGAAAATGCATTGGGATGCTGTTATATATAAAAAGCATCAGAATATATTGAAATTGCATTTAGATCCCGACCATAAAGCAAAGTCTATGCTTCTTATACATGCTAGCATCAAGCTAAAGCGTCGCTCCAAATGCACACAGATTTGTTGGTTGGTGCTTTGTTGTTAGTTATGTATTAAATGGTAAACTGTACAATTTGTTAGTAACGTTGGGGCTCAGATGAAGATGTCTAACGAGATAAGATTATCACACATGAAAATAAATTTAATATGAATTGAGTATGTGTGTATGTGTTTTCGATAAACTTATAAGTTTGTAAACTGCATTTGTACAAATATATTCATATATACATGCATATACAATATATGTCGGTTTGTGTGTTTACTTATCTAATGGTAGTGTGTAGTTGGATTTACTCTCCTGTTTGTATATACCTTTTAAAAGTGTTTGCGTGTAAGTGTGTGTGTGTGTGCGAGTGTGAGTGCGCATATATAAATGTAACATTTCCGCGTTTGAAATGAAATACAACGCATTGCATACAAGTCAATGTTTCTTCATTTACTGATATCGATTTGTATGCACGTATATACATGTGTGTGTGTGTGTGTGTGTGTGTATGTGCGAACATTTACTTGTATATTATATCGCTTATAGAATACAACATACTGACAACTAAATGGTATAGGCAAAGATGCCCATACACGTCTGCATTTATGTATGTATGTATGTATGTATGTATGTGTGTATATGTATGTGTATACATATTTAGCTACATTACCTGCATTAGTTGCTTACAGTAGCCAATAGTGAACAATTCAGACATTAAACAAAAGCCACAGCAAAATAACAATTGTGCAAGAGTTGTGAATAAAATTGAAAAAAAAAAAAACAACAAAAAAAAAAAAACAAAACACAACAAGAAAAATGTATAAAAACAAAGAAGACTTCAATCATTATGTGTCCATACATATGCTCGCACATACACATACACACACACACAAACACGTGCATGTGTGAATTCATACATTACATAAGTATGCAGTTATGTATGGTTGCAAAGATTGTTTATAGTGTGTTGGGAATCTTGGGAAAAAATTTTAAGGCGCTTACATCATTACAACAACAAATGCGCAGATTATGTTTGGAAAGCGTTGAAGTCTTCCTCCTACAACATACCTAAATATAATGCAAGTAATTATTGGATTAATTGCCTTAATTTAATTGCTTTAATAAGTTGCCGGAGAAAGTTGATTGTTTGAGACTCCACTGTTATCAATAGATGATTACTCATTCCCCTTGCTAAATGATCTACGAACAGTTTGGCGTTTGGCAAAAATTTCCAAAAAAAATCTTAATTTTGATATAAGATCGCAATGATTATATAATCAAACGTAATCAACGACGATAACGTAACTGCAAGCCATGATTCTTTGTTTTTCAACATAAAGATTCTGCTTTAAGATAAAGTTAGGTTATGGAGTAAAGTATGTAGAGGTACAAATTCTTATTTCACCCACATACACACTTAAATGGCAGCCACCCTCTCAAATTAGTCTTATCGGTCGACAAAGATGCAGCACTTACCGAATGGACAAACATCCACTAGGCGCCCTTCTCCATGCCCACCTCTTTTTGACCAGCGGTGAGCGAGTTCTCCTGAGTATTCGGGTGCATTGAAAAAGAAAAGCTTCTAAAAATTCTTGTTTACGTCAGAAGTGACAAAGGAGCTTAAACTCTCTTAAACCTCTTCAAACCCTTCTCACCTCATCACACATTATTAACATATTTTCAAGTTGGCTAAGAAGAAAAGTAAAATGACTCGGTTGGTTGAAGCAATTACTCGATTTTTGGACATAAATTTACGACTTTATCCAATCTTGGTTTATTAAGTTGAACATTTAGTAAAAGACTCGTATGACAAAATAAAATGTCAATCAACTTTATCCTGGTGTTTCAGATAGCGAGCATGTAGTTGTCCATACCGAAAAACAAAAATGGATCATCTTTAGCCCCTTGCATCCTTTGAGAAAAAGTAAAGATCAATTTCAATTGCCGTTGTCTAAGAAGAACTTCTTGCACAGACCTTCTTATGACCTTTGCTAAGCACACAATTAATTTATCAGTTTTTCTAAGAGAAAGCTTCACTCCTTTCTAAGCATTTGTGACAAGTAGGTATCTATGGCCACTGGTGGCACTGTTATTAAGATCATTTATCGCGAAACCCATCCAGAAAACTTTAGCATCACTAAACTGGAATGTTTTACCTATCAACGGTATATTCGCCAGACATTTGTCCTTTCGACTCTTCAATATTTGAGCGGATGACTTGTTGTCTTCCTAAGCAGCGTTTCTGCTCTTGCAACGTTACCCAAAGAATGGTTCAAAGTAGCGAGTAGCCAGTAACCAATTTGACTAATAAGGCGTTAGGCTGAATAGGAACCTATTTCCTCTAAACACTATTAATAAAAGCCTTAATTTGTTTCTAAAGTGTTTAGGTTTCTCTTTGGATTAATCTCGTCTATTACCTGACGCGTTTTCTCAAAAATATATGCCCATTAATAATTAATTTGCACGTGTTTTATTCCAAAAAGTTAGACGGATTGATGGACAGACATTTGGTGAGATAGAAAGAAGAATGTAACTGTGGCGAGCGTGAATCTAACGAGATACAGATCGACGGATAGACGGACAGACGAACAGGCAACCATAGATCGGGCGATTTGGCCAAACTAAGTTATTTTTGAGAATCATTGACGCCCAACTTGGAATATTTACAAACACGACCGACACATTGTCACGTATTATTTATATGATAAATATTACATCTGCTAGATTCTCCGGTGGTCGAAGGGAAAAAAAATTTAGTATTTTAAAGAGTTTAGATAACTTCATAACGACCACCTGCTGACCCCATATGTCATACCAACATTTATATGCCTCGTTGTGCAACGTCTAATGTCCCATTCTAGCGAAGTGCAAACAATTTTGCTAAGAAATTTCCATGAAATCGGAAAATTTATGAAAAATTTTATGTCATAAATATTTGACTAAAAATATTGAGAATATTTTCATGAAAATCTCCTCCAACACTTTTGCTTCTTATCTTATCTGCAACAGCAATCTTGCAGAAAATAACCCTAAGACATGAAGAAATGAAATGAAACGAAAGTGATGCTATAACGAATTTTCTTTTAAGAAAAAAGCAAAAACAATAAATTTAGACCACACTTGGTAAACACAGTAAGCGCCAGCCCATATAGACCCATAATACGTGCAATAAGCAATCAATATAATCGAGAAGGTATGAAAATCAAGGTTTTGCTGAAATGAAAAAAACAAAAAAAAAGAACTAAATAAATAAATAAATCGTTAAATGTTCACACAAATGGGCATAAAATTACAAAAATAATATAATGATAAGAGAGTATATATATATATATGTTTATATATGAAACAAATATAATATAATAATATTTTGTTTAGCATTCATGGGCAGGTAAACAACAACGTTAAAGGTATCATGTGGTGAAAGTCAAAAAAAAAAAAAAAAAAGCGAAGGAAAATATGTTTTTTATTTTACGATTCATAAAAACCGACACATAAAACCCATAAAAATGATAAATAATAAAAATAACAACAATAACAAGGAGAAAAAATAAAAAGCAACAATGCAAACGACCAAAATGGCAAAATCTATGCTGCACCCAAATGTGCACTGACACCGACACCGACACCGAAAGCAATACCAACAGCAATAGCAACAGCAACAGCAACGGCAACAGCAACGGCAACAGCAACAGCAACATCAATAGCAATAGCAATAGCAAACCATCAAATAGCTAACATTCATAGTTTACTTATGTATCTATGGCTGTGTTTGCAGTTTGACTATATTAACATGCATTTGGTGTGGCTGTGTGTAATAAGCACATACGTACGTATGAACGAATGTGTGTAAACGTTTTAAATGTATATTGAGTGAGGGCAATGTCAAAAGCGACAATGACAACACGCGCGCGCCCGCTCCCGCAAGTGGGTTTCACACTCTTTCAAGAAAATCTCCAAAAACGAAATCAAGGAGATTAATGGAAAATATATTTTCACTCATACACATAACAACACGAACACACGTCAAACTCGTGCAATTTCTCAAATAAAAAAACAAGGAAAAAAATAATAAACAGAAACCAAAAATTTTCTTTTAATAAATAAAAATTAAATCCAGTTTTTTCGCGTACATGTACATGTACGAGTGTGTATGTGCACAAAGACGAATAAATGCACTGTGAGCAGGAGAAAAGACAAAGAAATGTTTAGCATTTTCCAAAGTTTTGCAATTTTTCTATTTATCAACTTAAGCAACGGCGGTATACTAATCATGTCATTTCATTTGTAACACCTAGAGCTAGGCGATAGAAACTTCCCCTCGCTTTTTTCGCACTTGAAGGCTATATAGACTCTTTCGACGACATTTGTCATTTTAAATATCACGCCAATTCTGAATTGTCAACATACATCCATCATTGCGATGACACGCCATAAGACAAATAAAAATTAGGGCCGAAACTTGAACAAACCCCAATAATGAGAACCATTTTCATCTGTCTCAGTACATATGCAAGCAAAAACTTTCGATCCGAGGCTTTGAACACCGACGAAAAACTCTTACCAGGCATGATAGTTCAGTGCACAGTGCACAGTGGGACAATACTTTTTAGAAAATTCTGCCGGTTCGACGGTTGCAGTGAATGAATGCCTTACGGAACAACGTTGGTCACGGATGCTGTGGATGCTATGAATGTGCTGGAGGACGACGCTTTCAAGCGAAACCATTTAAATGGGACTTTTTGATGAGAGGACCTAAGCAGGTTCACCATTATTACCTAAAACTTTTAAGGAGAAACCTAAAAAGGGGGATGCCACATGCCAAATGATTTTAACTGCGATCCCATTGGTGATCAGGACATTATCGTTACGATTTGCTTCGCCGGATTAGGAAGCTACCTATTTCTTCAACATAGTTAACCCATAGCAAGCTTAAAGCGACCACTTACTTTTGCTTGAACAGCAAGCAAGACATAGTGAATACTGAGTTTTTTTTCGACGGCTTTTCTGTCTCTCCTTGTATTAATTTTTCCGTTCGTTCGTCTGCCTGCGGTCGCCTGTTCGCTTATACTCCATCCCTAGTCTGCTTATCTCTCTGTACACCAAAAATTCCGATAAATCCCCGCAAGCAAATTCAAGGATTGACTCTAAAAATGCTTACGATCCACTTACACATATACTCATAATAATTTACAAAGATCTCGTCAGTTTTTTGCTACAACTACATACATATTTATGTATTTACAGATTCCTGCAACTTCCTTGTCATTAATGATCTCGTAACAAAGAACTCATTTTAATATGTTTACGGGAAAATCTCGAGTTTTTTTTTTCTTTTATCTCCAACGTCTTATTTACCACTAAAAATTATGATAATTTTTTTTCTTAACATTTTACACTTTCGGCAAAACATGCTTTGAATAGTAAGTCGTTTTAAAAATAATCATCCTTTCTTTACTTACTTCACTTTAGCTTGCTTGTCGCACATCGCACACATTTTCAGATCCATTATAAACTCTGACTTTCTCACAATTGTTAAGGTAATGAACAGAAATTTTTTGTGAAACTGTGAAGTTCATGGCTCATGATCAAAAGCCGGCACAATTGTGGTGAAAGTAATTTTAGCACTAGTGCTCGTACACACATAATAGAGATATTTTATCTATTAACCGTTGTGTTGTGTTGTGTTGTGCACTGCACATGGCGCCGAAAATTTTTTATTTCTATTTTTTATTTATTTATTTATTTTTTTTTTGGTTTGTTCATAGTTTATGATCGCCTTTTATTTGTGAAAATAATTACAAGAAAAAGATGATTTCTTTTCTCTTAACTCTCAAGGATATATTCCCACATATATACACATACATGCTCGAGTAATGTTTGTGTGTGGGCTAATTTCATCGATTATGAATGAATTTTTAATGAAATCTTATCCCTTTTAATGAAATCAATTCATCGTCGTAAGTACAAGTTATGTTGATCACGTATTTTTGCTGCTGGGCAGTTGACATATACGTCATTTTAACCAGCAGTGAGATGGGCTTTGTCTAGACAGTTTTGTTCGAGATGAAGGAGCCCACTTATGATATTTAAATTTCAAAATGTCTCATTTAATTAAATGCAAATATAATTATTTTCCTTATTAGTCGGTACAGATAAGTAATTCTTTTTAATTTTTTTTTTTTTTTTTTTTTTGTTCTCTTTTAACTTTTATTTCATTATTTTATGCTGGTTAATAGCTAATAATAATAAATCCAATTAGTACTCAAGTCGAGTAAGTGATTTATAACGAACCCCATCAAGACTCCTTCCAGGCTACGGAGAGAAACTGCACTGCCAGCTAATCGAGTTGGCCTTTAAACCAATTGCTTGGTGGGCCTAAGAAAATTTATTGCGCTGCTGTGTACGCTTAAAAAAAGTTAGTTTTCCCATTCGCTGAGCCTAACAAAAATTAATTTTGGCGCTCGGTAGATTTGGGAAAAATTAGTTTCCCTGGCCTTTGTACTCGCAAATAGTAAAATACTTTCATATTTTCCTTCTTTAGTTCGAAATGAAGTACCAAAGATTTTTTCCAAAACGGAAAAATAATTTCATTTTTTTTTCTTTATTATTTACTTGTTTTATTGAAATACTTATGTAGTCAGCAGCTAAGGTAGAAGCTCGCTTCATCTAGTCACCAGCTTGTTGCTGTTGCTTACTAGACTTGGTCATTAACTTATCTAATTGCTTGCTATATCTAATCACCAGTTAATCGAAATGCTCACTATGTCTGATTAGTAGCGGATCAGACTCCTCGCTAGTTTGTGCTGATCACAGTCTGACAAATCGTTAGATTTTACTTAGCCAACTGCCCTAAATAAAAACGTTAACATTGAAAAAAAAAAAAAAATGTAAAGAAATAGCTTCAGAATATTAATATCAAGTGTAGTCGAGAACTCATACTCTGCTGACTTCTTGAAAACATGAAAAGATCTTATAGAAGGTGGTTAGAATCGGACCACGTTTTCGACCGCTGCCCTTATAACACCTCATTTTGAAAAGCCGTCATATGAATAACTGGATAGGGTTGGGTTAGAGTGTGTAATGGTGGGCCGTGACATACTACAGTGCTTTTGCTTGTTTACAATTTATATGTTTTGTTGTAACACATTACTCAATAAGTTCGTAAGATGACATATGGACAAATCGAATTGAATTGGCGCATCCAAATAACGATGAATGAGATGACATCAGTTGTCAAACGAAATGCCCCAATAAATTATTGTGTACGGTGTTAAATGAACTAACAATTGATTGAACAAAAAAGCGTTGCCCACAGTATATTTAGAAAATATAAATGTTTGTTCGTTGCTTGCAAACAAAATTCATTTCATTGATAAAGAATACATTATGCGCATAACATACTGTGTCAAGATAAGCTTACGCAAAACATAAATTACGTAAACAAACATTTTTGGCGAAAGAATAAATATTGGATGAGCGTGGCCCTATTCTTCTATTTGTGTACAGGCATAATAGAATTACGCCTAAAATACCTACGCAGCGTTTCTCTGATCTGTGTTAAAGGTATATTTTTGAAAAGATGTTCATATGCTTTCATTTAAGTTACGAACGAAGTTACGGTTAATTCGTGGATTTACACAAACGTAAATAGTTCAATGCCTTAAGATCACTTGATCTGCGCTGTTGCCTTCCAACCACGTAGAGCACTTGCGGTATGTACTCTAAGTTGTCGTTAAAAAAAGCTCTCAAAAGCTTTATCTACATAACATGACTTCGATTGTAGAGCTGACTATGATTTAAACTTGGGTTAATTTCTCCTTGTAATGTTTTAAAGCAAAACCTTTTTAAATTCTAGGTTCAATTGTCCCCCCACAACAATAAACAATCTGGACTCCATTGTAGTGCGACCCATAGCTTATAGGGATTGTCCAACTCACTGGGGGGACGTGCGTTACGCTAAATTAGCCCGTGTGTCATCGGCACCGGGATAGGGTTAAGCCACGTAGGCGGGAACCTACGTAAAACCCTTGTTACTCTCTCTCTCTCTCTCTTTCTCTCTCTGTCTCCACAACTGTCTATGCTCCATCCAACATACCACTGCTTATTCGAAAAGATTCCCATTCGATCGCGCTAATTTGTTCATTATATATGAGTGATTGTCGTTGGCTAAAACTCTTGCTCATTTTCCGATTGTACAACTTGCCCTCGAACATAATCGACCTTTGATTGGTAGCATTATCTTGCACTTGCAACCAGATTTTCTATTTCTTCAATAGAAGCCGGCTGAGATTGTAATTTCGGCTTGATTAAAAGCCTTTATTGCCATTTGTATCGGTGTCCGATTTGCGTTAAGAAATGTTCGCAGCTCTACTCAATATCTCAATTGGTGACTTACTTACCATCTGCTTCACAAACCTGCACCAACTTACTAACCACAAAAAAAAAAAAAAAAAAGAATTTTATATTCGTTTTCTGCTGCTCTTTGAAAATCATACAAAAAAAGCAACCTTTTTAATATCCTTGACATTAATACATTGTATTCCTGATGAATAAGTTGACGAGAACATATGTTGCAGCCTCCCAAAAAATGAAACTGTCACAAATTGCTTATAATTAACACATGATTTAATTCATGTAGTATTTCACTGCTGCAGCATCTTAAGCGCTGGGAAACTATAAAACTCACAAACTACGTGGGGCCAAAGCAAAAAAACAAAACAAAAGCAGAGAAAAAAGTTTATGATGAAATATCAAATAACGCATATGAACAAATTAAAAATAAAAAAACAAACAAAGCACAGAGACCAAGCATAGAGAGAACAACATAAAAGCAGGTGTTTAACAAATTTGAACAGAAATATATTCAACTTGCATACAGTAACGTTCACACGCTTCTAAATATCTTAAAAAGAAGAAGATGAAAAAAAAAAAAAGGATTTAACCCAAAGGACACAAAAACAAAAAAAATTTGTAGAGAAAATTATTAAAAATTTTGATACAAATTGTGATGGTAATCGCTGTGAAATGGGGTAGCGTGGCCGAGCGGTCAAGGCGCTGGTTTTAGGCACCAGTCTCTTCGGAGGCGTGGGTTCGAATCCCACCGCTGCCAATTCATAAATAGGTTTTTGTGCGGAAGTCCATAAAAGAATCTCCCCTAAAATTTTTCTAGTATTCTCCTTCTCCCCCTTTACCCCTTACCCCCCCTAATCTCTTCCAAACCCTAATTTGTTCGTTGTTTATTATTTATATTTGTATGATTTCTGGAAGATTTCAATTCAATGAATTAATCAATTGTGTTGCATTATATGTATAAGCAATTTTTAGCTTAAATTTCTGTCAACTGATGACTATCTTGTCTCTCTCTCTCTCTCTCTCTCTCTATATATATTATTCGTAGTCAAAGCCAGTAGTGTAGTTGTGTACTGTAATCGTTGTTAGTATGTAGTATTGGTTAAGTTGCATTAGATCTCGTTGCAGCAGCAGCAGTTGGCTATTACAGCAATACCACCATGTATATATATGCTTGCTCTGTGCATTACATATATATATATATATGTACACATTCATATAGAAAAACAGAGCTGGTTACAAAACCCCAAGAAAAAAACTTCCGCATTCATTTAAGATCATTTCTGTCGTTTGCTGGTTTGGTTGCTTTTGTTGTTGCTCTTGCTTGCTGTTACAACATTTGCTGTATATACATATCCCCAACAGTAGTGCAGTACATACAGTACGTAGAGCAGTGCTCTTGACTATGTCTCTGTATTATGAGCAGACAAGCAACCACCACCATACATACAACATACAACAACATCTTTTTCTTCATCTGTTCGTTTTGTTTTTAATTTTTCTATATACATATATTTTTCTTATTTTTTTTGCCCATTCGGTACCATGCGCTACAACTATTATTATTATTGATGTAGTTGTAGCTGGTGCCTAGTGCCTAGTGCCTGGTGTGCTTAGTGCCTTGTGTGCCTAGTGCTTGTGCCTGATAGTTTTCGTTTGTTGTTGACGTTAATATTGTTAGATTTACTTCACAGTCACATCCATCTCCTCATCCATACATTGAACAGCCAGGCCAAAGAATGTGTTGCACCTCAGTTGTTGTTACTCCATAAAAAAAGAAAATATGCATACGTACATATATTTATGCCTACGTAAGTTTGCTTGCTTGCTCGTTTGTTTGTTTGTTTATATATTTCTTCTTTTTTTTTTTCTTACATATCTTATTTTTGCTTTTTGAACGACACTAACAAGAGCACCAGCAACAGCAACAGTAACAGCAACAGCAACAGCAGCAGCAGCAGCGGCAGTTTAGTGGTTAGTTGTCATCGTTTGACAAAATGTTTACAAGCTACCCATCATTTGTTTCTTTCGAAATTAATTTGATTCTTACTCGCGATGCGTATAAAATTAATTATAACATCAGTATGAATCGATCGATGGCACTCAATAAAGATGAGCAGAGCACGTGTAAGAGTTTACCGCCTATATATATATATATATATATATATATATATGTATACATATACATAAGCAGCATGAAATATTCCGAAAGTAATTATAATTCTTTTAAATGCCTGCAGTTGTTTTTTCCATCATGATGATCAACTGAGTTCATTAATGTAAACTTTTATTTAATTGATCAAATTGGAAGCAATGATAACTTAAGAAAATTTCCCTTAAGGCAACTTAGGCTTAGTCTTGCCTTTTAAAATTCTTACATTACTCCCAGAGCAAGCATTTTAATCTTTATAAAATGCACATAAGTAATAATATATATATATATGTAGATATATATATATACGCATATGCAATATAATTGTTGCAGCTTTTGCTCCTAAAGATCTCAGGAGATCCACTAGATACTAGAATTTTAATCTTCAACAAAATATCTAATTAATGTGATTATGAAAATCAAGCCCTTGCTTTGTTGTAATGGCAATGGCCTTTGAATGGTCGATACATTACTAACACTTCTTGCCCAATTGCGTACATAACTTATAGGGACCATGCACACGCCGTCAGACTTTAACAGACTTAAGATAGGTTTACAGATAATTAATATACGGATGAAAAAAAAAAAATTAAATTTAACATTATTTCTCATGCCTTTGTCATGGACCACAACCGTGCTATAATACCCTATTGCCGCCTAAACCGAATAGACTTAGATGCTGCAGTAACAAGTATAACTTAAAATATAACGATTTCTCATTAATTGCGATCGATCGTCATATTCGATCTTCATACTTAATAAGGCGTCTCTTCTTAGGCCAGAACATACCTCAGAACATATCTCAGAGATATTTAATTCCTTTTACCTATTCAAGGCAAATAACTGGTCCACACAGCCCGACAGTTGGCCCGGATAACTCAATAGGCGGTCATCATAGCCCTGCAATCGGTGAAGACCGTGCGAGGATAAAATGCAGGCGTGCACTGAAATTCCTAACATGCGGCATTTTCCTTACCAATGAAACAATTAAATGAAAATTGGCGCGCGAAAAATAGTTGAAAACATTTTTGAACTTTGTATCCATGTCCTGTGAGTAAATTATGTACTTTGACAGCTTAAGACTTTAAAAGAAACTACGACACATTTGACGACATATGCCCAAAAGGTTCGAAGAAAAAAATAAGGCGAGCCTTTAAGGAAAATATAGGCAGCGCTTTGGTCTTTTCCTAAGTTCTTAGTTTAATCAGATCAACTTTATCGGACTAAGTGAAATTTGGGAAAAATCGATTTTACTATTGTGACCATGGGGCCATAATGCCGATACTTTAGGAGTGCTGAATACTTGACAGATATGAAAAACGTTTTGAACACCTTCCTACTGTGTTCACAGACCGATTTGTTCGCTTTTGGAACAACCTACCAGCAGTGGTCTTTCTTGCGGTTCCTAATGGTTCTAATTTCAAATCGAACGTTCACCAAAACCACTCCCTCTCATCAAGCCGATCATCCTATAATACTTCCCAATCAAGACTATGCCCGCATGCATAAACGGCATCCCACGGGTGCTTGGTCACCGAAAAAAAGAAAAGACTGAACATTGTCCATCTCCCCGACATATGTTATTGTAAATCTTACGAACGCCGCGAAGTTTAATACGTATTGATACAGAAATTTTTTGCACGAAAGCAAGTCATAGTAATAGTTTTGCTTAGAAGCATAGCGAGAACGCTTTTAATTTTTTTTTTGTAAACTTTGCTTAATTGCTTTATGTTCATTTAACAATTAATACAAAATTCAACTCTTTATACATACAATCGTTTATTTTCTTTACCATTTCCATCATCAATCATACCCTAAACAATTCAGAATTCTGCTCAGGCCGATAACCTAACATTAACCTGATTTATATTAACAATTACCGCACGATATTTACAAGCGAACGTAAACTAGTTTCAGATAGCAAAATAATGATAATAATGATAGCAACAACAGCAACAACAACAACAACAGAATATCTGGAAATAATGTAAAGCAAACATATTTAAAAATAAAAAAACAATAATAATACAAAGACCGGGTATACAAGTCATCTGTAACGGTGTTGCTTAGTAGGAAACCTAATAAAGCAATTGCTTTATTAATAGCAACAGCAACAACAACAACAAGAACACGAACGATAACAACTGGCTTTTGTTAAATGGAAAGCTTTGAAATAACGGTATAAATGTTTTTATAATACTTCCCACAAAAAGATGCAACTACTGACCGCGATGCTGAGCTTTCAAATCTTTAAAAAACAAAACATAAATTTTGCAGAAAAACAAGTCAGACAAATACACGCATCTTAAGACGAATCTTGAACACCGAACACTTGGCAAAAATATATAAAAATCGTTTAGCCTTTTTAATAAATGTTTGTCCGATAGGTTCGACATAATTTATATGAAATTTTGCGAATCAAAAATCGTTAAAGTCTTTCTGAACTATTGATATACGCCTTCAGTATATTTCTGATCCGTTCTTGAGCTGCTGCGAATGATTCGAAATAATATTTTAACGCGATCTTAATTTGAAGTTAATAAAGTTTTTTTTACTTTTCTATCGCACAATTTATTCCTTTGGTAACACTAACGACAGGCAATTACTTCAGAGGATGAACTGATCAATGGACTGCGTTAGTCAAGGGGAAGAGTAACGTAGCAATGCCGTATTACCAAATCAAAAAACCACACTTTTACTTAAATTGTAATAACTTCGAAAATCTGAACAGACTCTCATCATCCGGGGATCGGTCTCATGTTTTCCGATTGATTATTTTTAAGCCGGTAACTGTTAAGTTAGATATTTTTCAAAACAATATTTTGAAAATTTCGTTTTCTTTGCTTTTCGCAGCAATTATAACCGCGTTGTGTGCAACGATTGTGTGCGTTCTGAAGTTTGATCAATAATTCATTTTATAGATTTGATGATGAACTCAAATATAATAGGAATGAATGAAAATTAATCTTTCACGTATCTAAGCTAAGCGTCACTTGCCTTGCAGCGTAGAGAAGATTCCTATATATAAATGCCTCATTTGCCAAATCCCACCATTAATCCCACAAAACCAATAATAGAGAAAAGTGCCAAAATTGTTTGTTCAAACTTCTTCTCACCGTGTGTTTAGTAGCGATTGAAAATAATTTTCATATCGATTTAAAGTTTAATTACTTTGCTAAAAAGTTTTTCACTTACGCTTCGGTTACGATTTACATCAGAGTATAGGATGACTTTTAAATTGCATTATTTATGTCATTCGATAGCTCGAAGATATACGACTAGGAGTCAATCAAGTGTTTTGACTTTAAAATTTGAAAAAAAAATAAAAATTCAGAAAACGCATATAATCGATTTGGCAAATAAAGCATTCGTATATTCATTTCAGGTTTTTAGTGCCGTCACATACATCAATAGATCGAGTGGGGCCTTGGAACGTTTCCACGTTACTCCACGTCTACTTAATTAGAGCTCTACTTAAGTAAAGCTTAAATATTGATATCTAATCTAAACAATAGTTTACTTGTAAATATATTGAAACTATAAAGTCTCACCTAAGATTCTTAGTATGAGTATGGTCAGAAACATATGTCCGCTGCAAACTTATTTTCTCCCTTTAAATGGAACAATTCCAGTATGAACCAATTTGACGACAAAAGCTAGATGGAGGGAGACGCACCGACAAGTACAGCTAAATTTAAGGACATATTCTGACATTGTATGGCCGG
The DNA here is from genome assembly GCA_001077435.1 of Glossina morsitans morsitans. Lineage (NCBI taxonomy): Eukaryota > Metazoa > Arthropoda > Insecta > Diptera > Glossinidae > Glossina > Glossina morsitans. The sequence goes on along the minus strand of CCAG010016309.1, from coordinate 5,448 downwards.
TCACTAGCCGTAAAAGAAAACAATGTACTTTCTTATCATAGTTGTTGTGACTTTGTATCATTTTGGTTTTCCGACCGAGTAGTCATAATAAAACACTCCAATGTTTGCCATAAAGGCTATTGAGTGAATCAAAAAAACTTTGTTACGACTTGTGGCATCTCTGTGATGTAGTTTAGACTACGACAATTAGTCTTCCACACCAATGATAAAATGTGCAAGTTTTGGTAAGCATATCGGCGCGTTGCGGAGCAACGAAGTTATCATTCCTCTGTCCCTTAATAGGGTATTAGGCAAGTATCGCCTCCGTCAGAGGGAAAGACATGCCATAGAAATGGTCTTATTCCGAAAGTAGACGGGCGCCTCCCTTGCTCCTTGTGGGACGTGGGTAATGCTTTCTCACTCCGTATGGAAACTACTTAAATCCCTTAACAGATTAAAGGCTCTTGCACAGGTTCAGTAGTCCCTCGCAATGGATTTGTAAACTATCTTATACCTTGAAGCCATATTAATAAAGTGACTTGTGAAGTACGTAAAAGTTATTTAACCCAAGAGCATGCTGACGATGAAAATGATTTAATAGATTTCGAAAGTGAGATGGCTGGGGATGAGGAATTTTCTTCATAAGTCTTGTTAGCAGTCAAAGATTTCATAAGGAAATTTTTACTGCATCAAAAAGCAAAAAAAATGGATCAACCTTTAAAAAATTTTTCTAAATAATAAAGAGTGAGCGATAAATAAATCAAAAATAATTAAAAACAACTGTTATACTTAAAAATGCCACGAAAATGGAAGCGTTTCCCTGGCATCCTTAGATTTTCTTCGCCCTTTGCGAATCGTCCGACATAAAATCTCAATACATTTAGAGTGTTCTACGATGAATTTCTTTGGTTCCATATATTAGTTCCAGGGTAAGATTTGCGAGTGTTTTACATTTCCAAACCGTTCATATAAAACGTTACGATTTCCCCTCTATTCGGCATCCTTAGAATTTCTTAGTCCTTTGCGGCACATCAAACAAAAGCACAAACAACTATTAGGAATCTTACTACACCGAACAAATTGTCCGCCTTTTGCTAAATTTGATTTCTTCTATCGAGAGTATCGATCTTGCTGTAGAGAACGCCTCGGAAAGCTTACGAAACGCATTCGTCTTTTCCGTTACTAGAGAAAGTGAAGAACAGGAAAAGCGTGGCGGCTAACGAAAGACAACATTCCCAATAACGGGAAATCCCAGAGGTACAGGTAACTCCTTGCCATGTCGTTGCACTATTAGCAAATTTCACATTTTTGTGGAACTCTTTCCAGACAAAGAACGAACAGCGCACATTTCGCAGTCTATCCTTACAAAAACTTTCCTTTGCGATAACTAAAAATCGACAAAAAAAACAACTTACATAACTTTATGGTAAATCCTTCGTTGTCACCAAAGTGTATTAAAAGCCTTAAAAGAAATAAGACTGCTTCTCCCTTGTTTGACGTTTGCCAACCGTCACGACAAACTCAATATATCATTTTCTTGATCGTTGTACACAAAAAAAAAAAAAATAACAGAAAAAAAGCCTGATGGCCTACAGAGAGAACAGGAAAACAATTCGCAACCGAGAAAAATAAAGAACATATAAACATATATTACATTATTACTCAAGTAAATGTATGTTTTGGATTTGTGTATATGCGGCTGACTATGAAACTAGGGAATTGTGTGTGTACGTACGTAACGATGAGAGTCAAGTCATCAGAAACTGGCCAAGACAACAAGCAACTGTAAATGTTTGTAAAGCAGAGACCAAGGAAGAAAGTATTAAAAAAATTCAATAAACGAATATTTAATACCCTACAGCTCTTAAGATTCCGCTTAATCATCTTCCTCTCAACTAATACGAGTTGCAAACGCATTAATAGATTTGATATAATCTAACTACGGGTAAAGGGTATAACAACAAGGCTTTAAAATATATACATACATACTTATAAAAAGCTGTTAGTTTAGTAAACTAACACAATACATGCATACACACATACACACGCACGCTTCCATACACACAAATATCGCGATGTACATACATACATAAAGAAGAACGATCAACGGGATATTATGTAATCACAGCAGGAATAAAGACCGAGACACACTCTTGACCGAGTTTTTAAACTTAAACCTAACGGTTTATTTCACAACAACAACAACAGCAACAACAGCAACAACAACGACAGTAAGAACAACATTAACAACAGCAACATTTGTGTGACGTCCACAATCCAATACACGTCGCTTTAGCGTAAACAATATCTACAAGTTTTTTGCTGAACGCCTGTCTCCCTTCCCTGCCTAACAGTCGACAGCTGCCTGTTGCCTTTCTTTTACCTATTTCGCTGGTGTTTATGCATGTTTATTGTATTCACATACAAGCACATAATTTTAATGGGTCGCAATACTATCTGGTTATAAAAGAATTTATCTATGTATGCTTGTATCTTTGCATATGTATGAATGCGTGTGTTTATATATATATATATATATATATATATATATATGCTTTTTTTTGTAGGGAGAATTGTTAAGAACTGTAAAAAGTTAATAGTATTGGCATTTTGGCACAGAGGCTTTTATTTTGCATTTGTCAATTCATGTACGTATGTGCAACTTATGCAAATCAGTTACATGGCATACATAGATGTCTTATTCCTAAAGGGGCAAACCTACCTATCTACCTACCTACACCTACCTATACACACATATCTACGCTTAGTTAAATCTATATGACAAAGAGGACATTTCAAGATTACAGCTTTAGAGTGTTTCTATGAAGTGATGTATTTTATGCATGTCAGAGTAGATGTAATTCACGCTCGAAATTTCTAAAGTGGGAAAAACAACCACATTTGAAAATATTTAAATCAATAACGAATATATGGCCCGTTAACAGAACAGTTCGCAGGCGTAAGTGTACAAAACTAAATCTTCACAAATATTCCAGAGCTTGGAACAGTTAATGTATTTGTTTTGAAGTTATACCGCAATATTCGTTTTAATTTGCTTTGGTCTACGAACTTATCACTATCTGTCATTCAACCACAGCACAGTAAGCGTTTCGCATTCATATGTATATATATATTTATATATATATTCATATGACCAATATATATATATATATATATTCATATGACCTGTCACTCAGGGGATGTCACTCATACGTGCAAGACAGTGAAAGTCGTAAACAAGTTAGGAGAGAAAAAGCGGCGGGTGGGGGGTAGTTGTAGCCTACTTACAGCATACCCAACCGATAAGTATTACGCCTTTACCGACCAACGTGAAAGCTAAAAAAGCTTGGAGACTAAGCCCATTTTTCTATTAAAATGCACTTTAATTACTTGAGCATTAAACTTGAAAGAAGTCGAAATGACACGCAACACAATCGATGAAAATATAAAACGAGTAAAAAAAGAGCTCACGAGTACGCTTTAAACATTTTACGAAATAGTTAATTAGACTTCATAACTCCTAGGTTTCATATTTCCCTTGGGGAGCCGTATAAAGCTCTCGTATCTCTGCTGAAGGTCCCAATATAAAAATTCTTCCCTTAAGAATAAAAAAAGCCCCTTTTTTTGTGTATGGATTAAAGTGGAAATATTTTAACATAACAAAGGTACAATTTGCTACCATCGGTAATATAACTACTACTTACAAGCTTATAAGGAAAAATATTAAGTCAGAAAATCCTTCTAGAATTAAATTTTAAAAGCACAAGACAGCGTAGACAGGAATAGATAGTAAATAATAGCAGAGCATGAACTTGTTCCATGTTCGCATTATTACTTACTACAAACCCAAATTTGGCGCACACACACAACCATTCCATAAATACATCATCGTAAAAAGCTTGCGCTCGAATTCGAAGACCTTCCTTCACTTTGCATAGATAGAGCCATGCGCGAGCTCTACATTGATATGACGAGACAAGCAAATACTTTCTTTTCCTTTATAGAATTTATACGTATTTTAATGAAGTGTTAATTACAAATCTTTTCGTATATATGAGCTCATATATTATAGGCCCTCAGTCCCTTGACCATTCAATGCACTAAATCACTTCATTTAATACAATTTTTATTTACTTTCCCGATAAGACATCAATAGTTACATCTTATTTCCACCTAAGAGCATACTCCTCTTGAGACCCTAATATGAGGAATGGATGGCCCAAAATATGCAAAATTTGCAAATTTAGCAAACTTAGTTTTCTTATCGTGAACTTTATTATTATTCTCACTCTTTAGAAAGGTTTATTTTTCATGAGAACTCTTATATGGGATGGAACCCAAACAGGACATCATCTAATCTTGTGTAGAGCGACGCGCATTGGCCTCAATAGCCTTTCGTCGACGATCTACTGCACATATTGTAGCGCTAGTTGCGTCCGGACCATTTTCTATGTTTCCTATGTTTTGTCTGCTTCGGCATCTAATACTTTCCATCCACGATGGGGGACGTTTATAAATAGCTTTCTTTCGTGTCCATAACGATATTGCATTCCATTTCTTGAATTACTTTACAATCTTCCTTATCCCATACACTTCCATACAGTATAATTTTTATACGTCCAAGTCACGATGAATATAAGTTTCTTATTGCTTTTATTCAAACTTCGGTTTCTGGAGCTAAAAATAAAACCCTGCCCAAACCTCTCCAAGCAGCAACCATTAACAATCGTTTGAGAACTGTTAGCATCCAATTTGTCAGAAATTGCCTAATCGCTTTACATCCATCCATCCTACTTGATAGTTGCGTATAAATTCGTCTTAGAAATCGCACAAGATCTCAAGTTCATATAAATCTCACCCTAAAGTCACAAACTAGGAGTTTTGCTTTCACTTTGAGAAAAATCGCAATTAGTTTTTCTGAAAGATTTGATTATATGATATTCGAATGTGATGTCGCGCATACTTTATTCAAAATAAATTGTGAATGCAATGAACATAAAAACATAAGGAATTCATTTTGTAATTTTACAAAATAAAGTAAGAAAAATGAATTATATAAAAAATCGTCCCAGAGTTTAGTTGTCTACTTTATACATATTTAATGCACATTAGTTTAAATGAGCTTTAGTCAAAGCTATTATGGGAGCGGCAGTGGGGAGTGCAGGTAGTTCGCCGGCACTAGCAGCGATATCTAGATGTGTATATTTTAAAGGCTTAGGTGAATCCAAGCCGTGTTTATTCAGACCCGTGGCTTGGATAAGAAAAGCAGCGGGCACCTGATGTCCACGCGGTGTACGTGACGAACCAACATTATTACATTGAACCACATCTTCGCCAATCACTTTACCGGCATTGAAATCAAAATCATCTTGTCGCAACATAGACACTTCAAAAGGATCACCAAACAATTGTCCGATTTCCTGAAGTTTACGTGCATGACCAGTGCAATGAGCTACACTATTATCACTC
>CCAG010016307.1:0-16874 GCA_001077435.1 Glossina morsitans morsitans | reverse complement strand
AAAAGGAAAACAAGTTTTTGTGTAAAATTTTTAGCTTGCAACAGATATGAGTACTCGTTAGTAACTTGGCGCAAGATTCCAAATTTCGTTTGAATCAAATTCGTCCGCTCGAGTGCGTTTCTTTATCTGCCGTTGCTTATTGAAACGCTCATAGTCACGAAATGAGAGAGAGATAAGAACATGAAATTTTAAATTCCTAGTTGATAATGGACATCATCCCGCGCTCACATTGCAACTATGGGTTTATAACAAATATAATATTTTTTATAGCACGTATTGGGTTCAGCTTAAGGTTATAGATTTTAAACTTGCTACAAATAAATATGCCAAAAATTGGGAATGCATGTGTACGGATCTGCCTGCTTTCTATATCCTCCACTACAAAGATGGAATTATGAAGATATGTTAGGCTTGTGCGGGAGTCTGCAACTCCTAGAAAGACTTGAGATTGACTTTCTGTTATACCACTTTCTGAATCGGCCTAAGCTTGTCTGTCCGTCTGTCCGGGCGTATCTCTTGTTTTCTTGCGTTCGACCTGCAGGCCGCAAATTTTAAAGATATTTTGATGAAATTTTCGAACATCGACGTGTTTTGGCTCAAGGACGAACGCTAGTGAACATGATTCGGTTCCAATCGCTTTTTCGACCACTTCCTATGTAAAGTCTTATTTTGAAAAGTCGTTATCAAAATAACAATATTAAGTGAAGTGGTGTACCCTCCCTACACCTTCAAGTCGCAAAAGGACTCAATCGAGAGGACTCAATGAATAATTAGAGATCCCTTGGCTTCAATTCTTTACACCCAGCTCGTCACAAGCAAGTTTGCAAAACCTTTCGTCTTTCAGTATTAATGTCATAAATCTTACCGTCTCAGTCATCATTTTTGCCTTTATTATTGTATTCCAGCACATCTATTGGACACGTACTTGTGTTCTATAGCAACTTCACTAGTTGAAAATGTTTGTAGTCTGTTATTGAGGGATATCCTACGATAATATCTCACATTTTGTCAACCGCTCATATTGGAGAAAATTGCAAAACTTGAACGTAAATAAACATTACAAAGAGAGAAGAAGAAAAATAGTAATATTGACCTAACATGTATTGTTTCATGATTACCGGCTTATGACAAAATGGAAACATGGAAAAATCTAAAGAAAGGAAACCGTAAACCACTTTGCATTGCCGTTCTAGGTTTTGCTTTCCCCCCTGCAAGAGTTTCTCTTTGCCAAATATTTGCTTTTGCGTTTATGTGTAATTCGCGGTACAGTGCATGTCCAAGTGTAAAATAATTGTGCTACCAAAATTTCTCGCATTGAAATGATCTTTCTTTTCAAAGGTAAAAGGTAAAGGTGTGGGTCTAGAAGTCCAGAGCTTTGATTTCAAGTGCACACCGCTACATTTACTTGCCATTTAATGCGTTAGTCTTTCTTCACCACGAATTTCTTGTCATGTTCTCCTTAATATGCGTGTTTTCCTGCTGTCACATCTAAGTGAACTTTTGTTCTTCAATTTTCATAGTCCAGACTCGTGAATAAACTTGCTATGTGTGCTGCTAAAGTCTTTATTCGGCTTGTTTACACCGGTTTAGCAGCACACTAGTAAAGCGAATTCACATCGGCACCGATTGTACTTCTAGACTAGATGTGCATGCTACATACAGTTCTTTTTCTCTATGTGTGAACCTTATTCTTATTTTTCTTTTTGTACCCACCACCGAAGAATCAGGGCATATTGCTTTTGTCAAAACGTTTACAATGTTTTCAAGGAAGCTTCAGGGCCTCCTTAAAGTATGTTATATCCTTGATCAGCGATAAATTCTGAGCATATCCATCTGTCCGTCTGTATGTAAGTGCTCTCCTGTCCATTAAAATAAACCTGTCAACGTAAAATTTGGAAGAAACATTGAAAGTTCTTGCACGCAGTTTGTTATTGACAATAGAGGCAAATTGGCGAAAAACACGCCTACAGAACAGCATAAACTGAGAATACCTCCGTTCTCAAAAGCAATAAAAAGAAAAATTGAATTCTTTCCGCTAGTGCGACTAATGAAACTATGAAAGTTTGCACGCGTACTACAAGAGACAAACCGGCCACTCCCATGCGATATTGTGAAGCTTCAAAAGTTGCTCACATTACCACAGATCGCTGTACATTTTGACAATAATCAAGAAGTATTTTCTCGCATATTGTTGTATATGTAACTAAACACAGCTGTGTGCCAAAGTAGGGTATTCAGTTAAAGAAGAAAAACACAGTATCCCATAAGTTGAGTTAAATACATCAAAATGTAGAAAAACAACAAACTCATAGAATAATGATTGACAGAGTGTTTGAAATGAAACGTTGGCGAGTTTAAAACTCGCACCCTTTAAAATTGATAAGAGTTCATTGCTGAAACGGATTGCATCCACATGTTACATATTATTGAACTAGTTTACCACTCGCAAGTGGTGATCTTCTCGGTTCAAAGCTGCGGGAATTTCGCTTTTAATTATTTTGTTGCCAAGCATTTTGTTGCCAAGCATTTTGCATTAAAACAAAATGCATGAAAATATTTTATTATATTCACTCACATCTTTAATTAGCTTCAATTAATTAATGCATCAATTTTTCTTTTTTTTCATTTCAGAGACTTACAAGGCAATAATATAACTGTGATTTTTGAATCCGATTTTCAAAGGCTAACAAAGTTAAGGATACTGTAAGTAATCGTCAGCAGGTTCAATTTGTCGAAAGACCCCACAATCATATATTGTATACCCTTAAGCCCAAATTTCTTTTGCAAAACCCTATAAATGGGCATTAGCGATCGTCATAAACTCTTAGATATTCTGAAGAATGGCTAAGCTTTGTAAAAACAATCGAGCGAATGATGATTAAAACTCATGAGAATTGTATGTGTGAATATTCACTTTCTGAATGCTTCATACTTCTTAAACTATTTATCTCACCTGCAAGTTCTTTATTTATTTATCTCATCTGCCGACATTTTTCTCAATTGCCGTTTGTTCTTCGAATAAGACTAATAATGAAAAACATTGTAGCGGACATTAAATATACTATACAGCTTTAGAGTTACAGTTACACCGATTCATATAACGGCTTTTTAAAATAAGGGTCCACCCGAACAATTTTCAATAGCATTCATCCTTGAGCCACAACATGTTGATTCGTCAATCTTTCGAAAAAAATCTCGAAAATTTGCGACATGTAAGTTGAACGCAATAATACAAGACGCACAGACAAGCTTAGAAAACACTTTCCGTGGTGAGTCTATTTCAAAACTTTCTGGACGTTTCACACATTCGCACAAATTTTCTATACCCTTGAATTACAAGTCATATAATGTATACAAGTGTAAAACTACGCGCTAGCTTTCATGATCGATAATTACAGGTCATTAGGCTTTAGTTGATCGCCATGGAAATTAGTTCAACTCACTCATAAGTGTATTTAAAAATTACTAGAAAAAAGAAACGTGAAAATTTTTCAGTAGCTTATTAAGTCAAAGCATATAACGAGTTAAAGTGTGTGAAAAGAATCTATTAGAGTGTAAGTGCGTAAATAGTTTCAACCTGCCTTGGTTTTTCCTTCCCTTTCTATGGCTGAAATAGTTCGTATTAAACTCAAATTCCATTGGTAGTCCAATAAATCTTCTCACTCAGCGCCATATTCCTCCATCAATCAATTGAGCATCATCATCAACTCTTTCCTTCTTTTATTCATCGAACAGCCGCTTGGACATCAATTCCAACGTTTTATCAATTCGATGCAAGAGCCTTCTTACCAGCTATTGCGCGAAAGACCAAAGGAGATGAAAACAGGTGTTCTAAAAAATCACTGCTATCTCGAATTCTTTCCGCTCGCGTCATCGGATCCGTACTTGTCATTCAAGCTATACAATACTCATTACTTAACCATTAGGATTTCTATTTTGCAAATCATTGAGCAAACAATTCCATCAGTAACCGCGTTAGGCGATCAGCTCTTGAGTTCTTTCTTCAATCAACTCCAGCTACGCGCTACTAAGCACTAATTCAAAGAAAAGGACATTTGAGCTAATTTTCAAGAGCTCAGTTCACTCAATACAACAACAACGCAATGTCACGAACTTAAAACTGCCCGCAACTCTATCTGCAGGATTTAAGTTCAAATTCTATCAAATTCTGTTTCCTAATCGAAATATACTCCTGTTGTTAATGTTCTCTTCTTTGATGGATTTTTAAAGTCTGTTCAAATATTTTAAATCACTCGCATGACAAGATTTTGTCATAATTAATCATCATTTCCGGCTTTGCATTTTGTTGGGGCTGCTCTTCATTATTATGAACACATTTGTCGCATATATGAACCTGACGTAGCTGACGATGGCTGACGAGTAATAAACAAATTATTAATTGGTTTGTGCGATTCCATGATAGATGTTAAGCTTTTTGCAGGAAATTTTATTTCATTTAATTTTAACACTCGACCACAAGGTGAAAAAAGTGAAGGCATCATCGTTGCATAGAAGTGATATCATAATTTAATTACTATCATCTGTTTGCAAGGGACGCAGCAGCAAAAACAGAAAGCAGCGAATTCGAATTCGAACCTAAAATTCGTTTGAAAGCACAGATCGTATTATTTGCAAAAAATTTATATTCAGTGCAAATGTATATGTAGTAAGCCGAAGTTACCCTATTAAAAAACATGTATACATCTTTACGTTTACTATAAATCTATAGCATTGCAATAAGTCATCCCACGGAGTTTGAGTTCAATCTATTGCCCAAACTAAAGTTGTACAGACAGTCATATGAATAAGGAAACCATTCCCTGAAACTTGACTTCGTTCTAACCGAATTTCAAAGGTTCCAAGTATTGATGGATTTGAGAAGCTAGTGAGAGGAAATCGTCATACGAACTTTACGGAGCTAAGCACAACTTTTCAGTCAGTTCATTCACAAGTATATTGGAGTAGATCCCAAAGGGCATTATATGCTCCATGATTGTGCATGAATTCGTACCTAAAGAACATTCAGAACAAATGTGGTCGAACGAGCGCTTCACTCATCTTATGACATTTTGCTAAATCCCAAAATTATTGTTTTAGGAAAATCGCTAAGAAAAATGTCAATTAAAGCCATAAGGAAAAGTTCGTTGAACAAACTGCAGCTTAAGAGGGCTAGTTAGGAGAGCTGCTTCGTATGCTAATATACGTGCACTGCAAGCCATGGGATTTGCTTTGCAGGCAACAAAATACGTTTTATATTTTTTCACTAATAATTCACGATAACCTTTACGAAGAACAAGAACAACTTATTTTTCCAGTGACTCCAAAAATTCAAATCTTAACAGATTACAGTTTTACCAACTTAAACATGTAAGAAAATTATATTCGACTGTGGCCGACACACCCACCGCCTTTGTCCTAAACATTATAAAAATGTTAAGCCCACCATCTTACCCTAGAAAAGACTAAAAAACAAGAAGGAAAAGCCTAAATTATCATTTTCTGTAATATTGGAGGGGCACGGCCCACGATCTTCCCCACGGAAATTTTAACGCGTGCCTTTCGTAGTTTGTGAGTATTGAGCAAAAAAAAACACAAAAGGCAGAGGTATTCTCACTTTATGTTACTCTGTGCGCGAGTCCTTTGATCGACTTGGACCGTTTTCAGCACCAACTAGAGCGATAAAACTTCCAATGTTTTTAAAATTTGAAGGTGATATCTTTATTTTTGTGAACGATCGACCCACTGAACGACCGAAGACTGAGAGACGAACAGACAGACAAGCTTAAGTGGATTCCGAATTTCACACTGGTCAAAAATATATATGAGGTACGTTCAAAAGGCAAGGGAACGTTGCAAATTTCGTCAGCTACGAATTCACTTTTTGTTATATTGGTACCCATGTCCTTAACATATGTTGACATTATCGGATTGGAAAAAACGCTGCCACAAGAGTATTATATGTAAAGGGGATTACTTTCAAGGGGACACAGAACACACTTTGATGAGTAAATATATAGTTTTCGAGAAAAATAGAAAGTCGTCTTCATTTTGAACGCACCTCGCAGTATTTTATAGGGTGTCTGAAGCTTTCTTTTAGATGTTACAAACGTTTTGCCAAAACGAGTACGCTCGACTCCCTCGCTGGTGAGTACAAAAATAAATACATTTTGGAACATCGAAGTTATTCAACAGAGAATTCCGGGTTCTTTCTTGACATATTGTATAAGTAAAAATAATCGTAAAGCATTAAAGCGCATTAGAAAATGTTTTGCTTCTATAGGTTCATTTCTTCTTCTTCTTCACTTTCGCGTTATTCCCTTTGTGTTAGGCATCATCTTGCGCGCATTTTACAATTTCTTAAAACTTTATGCGGAATTTTTAAATTTCTCAAATGAGAATTTCATCCTCAGACGGACGGACAGACAGACAGATTTCTTGTTTATAGAGACTCTTAATAACTTAATAAACCTCGTATAAGTTTTGCGGTGTGCATCATATGAGTAATCGATTTTCCACGTAAATCGGGATATGAATACGTAGCACACATCCAGGCAACTGATAGCGGGAGGGAGAAAGAGAGTTTTTCATTAAATTAAGATAAACGTTTGCCCATCAAAATGAAATGAATTCTTGAATATGACACAAATATACTCTTGAGCGCGCATTAACGAAAGCGCATTAAACTGATTTCATTCCCTTTCATTTGTTTCATTCGTTTCATTTCAGACAACTAACTGATAACCAAATTCATACAATCGAAAAAGGCACTTTTCAGGACTTAATCTCATTGGAGCAATTGTAAGTTAATTGAGAATATTTTTCGCATGATTCTTTTTAAAAAAGTTAATGTTGTGCATTCACATACAAATACATTACATAAATGTATATACATAAATATATATATATATATATTATATATACACACACATATATATTTTCATACATAATATTTACAGTTTCTTTACATAATACTCGAAATTTTTATGCTCAAATTGCCGTCAATTGCTTACCATAATTAGATTTATAAAAACATGTATATATATATATATATATATATACATGTATATACATATATACACGTACATGTATACATATATATACTTACATACTTATATACATATATATATACATATATACATATATGTACATAATATATACACATATATATATACATGTATATATTTGTGTGTGTATATATATATTGAGATGAATATAAACATAAGCATGTACATGCCTAGATTAATTATTTATTCGATTCTTATTTTTGATTACTTTTTATCTTTGAATTTTTTTTATTTTTTTCATTTGTTTGTTTGCTTTGTTTTGTTTGTTTGTTTGTTTTGTTTTTTTTTTTTGGCTTTTTTTCTCTGCATATATTCGAACATGTTGCACTATTGCCCTGGAATTGATTACAACATGTGCACGTAACCGATTGCTTGCTATCACGCATTATAAATATACCTCTACCTATGGCAGACGATTAAACAACAATCGACTGAAAGCAATTCCAGAAAATTTCGTTGCAAGTTCAGCAAATCTTTTGCGATTGTAAGTAATGAAGCAAAAGTATCGAAAAACTTCCCAAAATACATACATTTATATATATATAGATATATACATAAAGCATATACACGCATTCATGCTTACATCTAATCAGCTAATTGAAAAGTTCGAAGAACTAAGAGGATAAACAACATGGTTAATGAAAAACATAAATAATTTTGGTTTTCTTTTGAAGGCAATAGATTTTCTTTTTATCCCACCATATATAAAGTGATTTTGTATTAGACCCCTAATCGAAGAATTGCTAATGCACTTCCACCACGTCTTGAACTTTATAAGTATGTAAACTCATGAATTGTTCCTCTTTTTACTACAATGTTATTCATATAATCGATCGAATAGATTCGCCTGGTACTCTGCGATTTCTAAATGAGTAATAGAGAAAAAGGGATCCACTTCAAAAAATTAATGACTCAGCAACTTTAGTCGATTTAAATTACTTTCGCTGTTTTGTAACTGAAAAATCATGTTCGACTTATTTTGCGGTTTATTCTCGTACTTGTAGACTGTCATCTTTACAATCGTTTCGGATTCAGTGACTTTGATTGCTTTGAAGCTGAGCAATCGATGTCAGTTCACGAGCGAGGGATGTCGTCCCTATCTTAAATTTCATTCAAATCGGATCGCATTCCTTGGTTTATTGTTATATAAACCTACAACTCAAAACAGAGGACGTAGAGATAGACCCTAGTCCCTAAATCGATTCATAATCTAAAGCTTATTAGGAATATTTATACTTTGTTTAATCGAATTCAGCCCACTCTAACTTTTCAATGGGGGCTGAAAGAATAACTTCTTCCTGCACTTTAACAGTGAATGCACTTCACTGTAACATCACATAGATGGATTTAAAAGTTTCCAGACATTTTTCTAAACCCCACTTAGCATAATTAAAAACCATCTGTTACTGATATGCTGAATTCTTAGAAGAAGAAGATGAGTATATTTGCTGAATTTCTAGAAGAAGAAAAGGATGCTTTCTTGAAGGATCGATTTTCAAAATTTATAAGGGGTCCAGATATTTTTTTTAAATCTACTTAGCACAACAAATCATTCGTCATCGATTTGCTGAATTCTTAAAAGAAGATGAAGAAGAAGAAAACATATATCTGTTGTTGATTTGCTGGATAGTTAGAAGAGAATAGATTTTCAAAATTCTACGGTAATCTATTTTTTCTAAAGCTGTTGGGTATGCGAACTTTTCAATTAGCTTTATAGATACTTGCACACTTTTCATTACATATTTATCTCTATTAGTGTTTCAATGATTTATTTACTGTAACAGTGTAATTGCAATATTGCAATCTTAAGCTTGGAAAGATTTTCATTGGAATTGGCTGAATTAGATGGACTCGGTGCAAATTATACCCGTTATAACTCGTTCGATAAATCTTTCACTTAAATGCTACAACAGACAAGTTTCTAGCTAGCTAGCTAGCTGCTCTTGTAACAACAAACAGATAGTTAATCAAAACTAAATTGCTTACTATGCTTACTCTTAAGCTGTTAGTATCGCATGTGCCTTTCTATGACTTTAACATTATTTTCTTCACTTACCGCTCGCTTATTGTTTAAAATTTATCCTAATGATAATTCATTGTCGATATGTATCTATATTCGCTTCTGCAGAGATTTATCACATAATGCGATTGCAACGATTGGACGACGACTTTTCAAAGGTGCTCACTCATTGCGTAGCCTGCAATTGGATTACAATCAAATTACATGTATGGACGAACATGCCTTTAAAGGTTTAGTTGAATTGGAAGTCTTGTAAGTAGTCCATGTTACGGTTATTTGGAAAATTGAGATTCACTTATGGATAATATTCTTGCCTCTTTTTTGTCTTTCGCTTTGTTTGTTTTCTTTTTTACTTTACATAAAACAAAACTTCCTTTTTTATATAGAAAATTGAATAACAATAACATAACATCACTACCGCATAATGTATTCAGCGGTTTGACTCGATTGCGGGCCTTACGTTTGTCGGACAATCCATTTTCTTGCGATTGTCATTTGTCGTGGCTGTCGCGCTTCCTACGCAACGCGCCTCGCTTAGCTCCGTATACACGTTGTCAATCGCCATCGCAATTGAAAGGTCAAAACGTGGCAAACCTTCACGATCAAGAGTTCAAATGTTCAGGTATGTTGGCAAATTCTTCCACACTGACAGCCATTCAACTAACTGGTTAGCTGCAGTCACGTCACGATATCAATGAAACTCTGAATGCTCGATTATTGCAACGAAAATCATCTTTAGTTAGCTTCAACTTTTTCAATACAAATTTTACAAGAAAAAAAAAAAAACTAAATAAAAAAAAAAGAGGAAAATTATAAAAACTTGCCGGATGAACAAGATTTTTGATCATCTACTTAATTTTTTGTATAATTTTATTTTCCAATTTTCGCTTGTTATGGCTATCGTTTGTAAAGAATGTGATCAAATAGTATCAGCACTTTTTATGTAAATCATATTTTCATTATGCCCATCATCAAAGAATGGGGGTTATACTCATTTTGTCATAACCTTTGCAACACCGAGAAGACAGTGTCATATGTATAATCTTCATCAGCATCAAATTCTAAACTGATTTAAGATGTCCGTCTGTCCATCTGCAAAAAAGCAGCAATCGCCTTCAAATTTGGTACACAATAGAAGCCCTTGCAAACAGGTCGATATTAAAATTAGGTCAGATCGGTCGAAGGACACGGTCATAGTACAACATAACCCGAGATCGCCTCTGTTTTCAAAAATAAAAAAATCAGCCACGCTTGTACCATTCAAAGTCAACGTATATAGTGGTGTCTCATAAGTTTTTTCTCTGCCACGCGTCGGCTATGTTCGTGAACATGCAGGCTTATCTATTGTTTGTTTATGGCATCGACGCATTTTTGTAAGATTTCTTAGGACATTTGTTGAGTATCTGCATAAAATTTCATTTTATTATTGAGCGGCAGCAAAACTAACTGCCATAAAAACGAATTTCTTTTAATGACGAAAAAAAAAACAACTCTTTGGAGGAACTCACGAACTATCTCAGGAAAGAAACAATGCAAGTTCTCCAAAGAAGCCGTTGCCGGGAGATATTCTTTCACAAGCTTTGGCTCTTCTAACCAACACTCTTAGGCGAATCCCTTGAAAAATGCAAAAGATAATTCGCACTGGTAGTGGAAACAGGCATTAGATAATCACAATGGACAATGTCTTGCCATTGTAAATTTCAATTTTATGCAATAATCAGGATAATTCTTAACTGAATCCAAATTCATATTCGGTCATGTTTCTCAGCCTTTCACGCAGCTTTGGTAAGGAATTTTTTCTCAATTGGTATGCGAATTTTTCACAAAAAAGATCCGATAAACTTTCTTTTTTTTTAACTAACCCATCCTACGTTTTTGGCGCTAATCAAGATGAATGCGATCCTAAGTTGATAAGCATTGAGAGACACTACTTTAATAACCGTACAAGATGATACGCAGGCATAAATTTGTCGTTGACGCTTTTCTCAATATTCAACGTAATCTTCGATAACCTTACAGTTACCTACAGAGATGAAATAACAAAATGGCTTCGTACTAAAATTTTGCCCAAACTTCACGCGTAATATTTCAAGATCGATTTCTTCAGACCGTAGCTTTCTCAAGTGTTGCGGTTAAACTAAATCTTGAAGAATTTTTCAATCATATGTGAAAGACTCATGCCATCTATACCTCCGAAGAGTCTTCATAGCAATTTTCTAAAAAATTTGGGAAAACCTCTGTGTGTAACACGATTCCAAAATGGAATCCAAGCTTCCACTGCTTTGAGTAGTGTTGCTAAAAAAAGTCTCTTCAACAATCTTCCGAACGACCTGAGTACTTTCCCTATTTTCGGTGTTTTATTATAACCTTCGAAAGGTCTTCGAAAAAGAGGAAAAAAAGAAGAAAAATGCTAGAGGAGCTTTTCTGCATTATATTTTCCATTCTATTCTAAGCGAAATTAACATCAAGGTATCGAGAGGCCTGTCTAACGACTGTTAAAATCGAACTACTTTTCTCTTTACGGCAAATTTGAAGAAATTTAATCAATTAACGATTGCTTCCCCTAATTCCCGCTACATTTTGATCAAATTCTAGATATACAATATGCAAATGCTAAGTAAGGTCTTTGCTTAGTAAAAGCATGATAAAAATAAAAGTGATGATGAGCATAGTGTTCGCTTAGATTCCTCTACCGCTTTACGTTTAACGTATTCTTGTTTATTTATCTCTATTATCGATAAATTTTTTTATTATTCAATATAATTTTTACGATCAATTGATGTCATTGTTCAGCGATAACATAATCAATAAATATTTCCACAATAAAAATTTATGTAAAATATCTTATACGAGCTTGGGCGATAATATCCGCTCGTAAAGCATTTTACGTTTGATTAAAGTTTTTATTAAACGTTAAAAACGTCACTCAATTTATTGATAAAATGATTTATAATAAATTATAGGTCTTACGGAGCATGTGCCACTTGTATGCGGTTTAGAAAACAGTTGTCCACATCCGTGTCGTTGTGCAGACGGCATTGTCGATTGCCGGGAAAAGAGTTTAACAACTGTGCCGGCTACATTACCCGATGATACGACCGAATTGTAAGTGCTACTCGCCAACATCTCTAGGAATGATTGATTTAATTATAAGGAAATAAAATTTACAGGCGTTTAGAACAAAATTTCATAACGGAATTGCCACCGAAAGCATTCGCTAACTTTAAACGGCTTCGACGGATTGATTTGTCCAACAACAACATCTCGAAAATAGCTCATGATGCTTTAAGCGGTTTAAATGCCTTAACCACACTGTAAGTATATAACAAGAAAAATTGAATTTCATTTTTAAAAGCCATTGCAAGAACACCGAGACACATTTTGCCAATCAGCGCAAGAACTTCTCTGCGGCACTTAACCAAACAAATACCACAAATACAAATGTCTTAATATTGATATATAAAAACAGAGGAACAAAAAGGCTCTTCCAACATAAACACTAGTTTACACAATCGCATATGGCTATAGGGTACTACGATATTTTTCTTTTTCGAGACCTTTTCATTCCGCTGACGTAGTTTCCTAATCTTGCCAAAGCAAAACTGTAGAGGGTAATGCTATAACGCAGATGTAACCACGATAAGGTCTCCATTTGTCATTAAGGGGTAATGGCCGTGTAACAACCTCCAAAAAAGGAGGTTTATTTTAACAAATTTTTGGGATAAAAGGGAGAGTAATAGAAGGAAATTAAGCATAACTTAAGTACTAAAAAAAAAAATTTATTATTTATTTATTTCAGTCAACGACTCAAAGACCAACCACCGCTTGTGGTACAGGGAATGCCAAGTTAAGTTTGTGCGGACCAAAAGGACTTAAGATAGCTTTCTTTCAGTAGACCAATCGCTTCAGAATAATTTTCTGCCTCAGAGTCTAAATCGATCCAAGCTTGTCTGTCCGTCTGTCCAGAATTTTTATATTCAACATGCAGGTGGAAATTTTTGAGATATTTTAATAAAGTTTGATGCGCTGATGTGATTTGCCTAGGAGCGAACGCCATTGAAATTCGGATCGGTCCACTTTTTCGACCATTCCCCATCAGTCTTCTTATTTCGAAAGGTCGTCATACGGAAAAAAATTGCAATTTTTTAAAATTTTTCGACAAAATTCGCTTAGTAATAGTCCTCCGACATTAAAATTGAAAAAATTGGTTCGGCTGGTCAATTTTTTGAATCCCTTTCAGACGAAATATAAATCTTTATAGGGTAAAAAGGTATAATATTCAATATTTCATGGCGAAAATCGGTTCATAATAGTAAATTGACAAACAAGTCAAGCTTACCGAACTTGGACCACGTAGGCCTATTTTTTGGATACCCCCGTATGTAAGGATGGTCAGGAAATGTAAACTCCTATATGCCAAAAAGGCGCCAATGTTCATGTTTCATGATAAAAACTTGTTCTAGTAATTTGATATAAAACTTAAGTGGATCAAATTTGAACCGCATGGGTCCATTTCTTGAATTCCATTCCATGTAAAATTTCTCATGAATGTAGTAAGCCCTTCAGGAAAAGGTTTGATTTTTCATATTTTATGATGAAAATTAGTCCGACGGAGCAAAAAGATTAACGATAGGGAATCTAATTCACATAGGTCTACTTTTTAAGATCCCAAAGTGTATAGGTGTTATCATGAACGTCTAATTTCCAGTTTTTTTATGACGGAAATGGAAAAATATTAAAACTTTGAATGAAAAGATGAATTTTTGACCAAAGGGGACACCCATGATATTTTTAATTTAGTTTGTATGCAAAAACCCAGAAGAACTTGAGAATGATCCACCTTTTTGTATACCGATCTATTCTAAAATCACTGTCTGTCTCAGCCTTGTTTTCTTGTGTTCAACTTTCAGATCACAATTTCTTAGATACTTGAGTGAACTTTGGTAAACAGACACGTTTTAGTCCAAGAACAAACGCTATAAAAAATGGTGCGGATCGAATCACTTTTTCGGTCACTTCCTATATAAGTCATTTTTTTGAAAAATCGTTATACAAATAATTGTATAATGAGCTGTGTCCTACTACAGTGTTTTTACTGCTTTTTTAATAAAAAACTGTTTAAATCAACGGATCGAAAATGTTTTGTGCACTAGTTTGCGATATTTTATACTAAAGACACTGTGAAATATTAGGATAGAAAGAATGAAAATTGTACGAGTTCTTCCGTTGGGCTGGGTCAAGAAACCGCATCTAAAGTTGAAGCTGCTCACATACATACTGCATGCAACTATGTTGGAAAAATAAAATTTTTTTACGATTTGAAATTTGGCCACGCCCACAACTGATTATTTAAGGGATATTTTAAGCCAATGGAAAGTAACAAATTTGCCTTTAGAAAAATTTTAAGTCCATTAATTATTTCCACATTAGCCTAATGCTTTCGTCGGTTAATCAATTCTTTTCACGAGCAAAGAATGTTTTACGGGGTCTCGATTACGATTTTTTTATGTTAACCCACGTAAGTTATCCATCTATCTGGCTGCCTGTCTCTAGTGAAATGGCAAACATTTCGTGAAGGTAGAATTTCGCGTACATACCCCACTAAATCACTACAGTTAAGCAGTTAAGCTAAAGCAAGAAATTTTTTTCACTAACGTTTACATTGTACATCCTTCCTACACCAGAGCGGCAAACCTTATCGCATTGATCAAACATATTGTGTAGTGTAATAAACATTTACAAATCTAATATAATCCTTGTGTGATGGAAATAAAAATTATATGAAAGGGAAGAGCAACATAATTCAACTGCACTCATAACGCACAGAGACGATTAAATCTCTCAATTTTCGGGCAATTAAAAAGCCATTAAAAGTGATTTATTCATACATTGGATGTTACAAAAAAAAAATATATATATATATATATAATTAATTGTGAAAATATTTGTAATTTTCGCGTGAACAAAAAGTTCTTCACATTGCTCATAAGGGATATAAAGCAATTGGCATCTGTTTATAAACCGGAAGAGACTTTATAGAATTAATCTACTCTCATACAAATGAAAGCTAAATCATTTAAGCGATGTCTATCTATCCCTCTGCTAAATGCCGGTAATGGCATGGTACACTACGTTAACGAAGCCAAAAATTTGTTTAGAAGATCAAATTTGCTTTCAAGTCTTCTCCCTTATGGTCTTTGCCAAGAAATTCAAATTTCATAATTACGCCCTGCACAACTTGTTCTACAAGGGTGTATTAAGTTTTTGTGGGTGTATGCAACACCCAAAAATTACTTGGGGTAGAACCCAACTTCTATTATACCGAAGCTTGTCCGTCCGTCTGTCTAGTATTCTTGTGTTCAACCTACAAATCGTCGTAATATTTGATGAAATTTTTTATATAGACACGATTTGACCCAAGAACGAACGCTATTGAAAATGTTTAGGATCCGATCGCTTCTCCGACCACTCCTCATGTTAAAGCTTTGTTTTGAAAAATCATCGAAAAATGCAAATAACTGTATTAAACGAAGTGGTGTCTGATGCTTAATGGTGGCCCGAGTCCCACTATAGTGCTTTCACTTGATCATATATAAATAAGATGCAGTGTATAAATATGAGCGTTAGTTAAAGTCTTTCGCTAGAAATTGCTAACAAATCGCATAAAAATCTGATTTAATATCTGGATTTAAGTGGATTTTTGCTTTACCTTACCACGACGTATCGTATACAAGCTCTTGGTGGATGTTCAATTACGCAGCCGTTATTACACATAAGTCCTTTTTTAAGTCGCATTAGTTCGTTGCTTACCATTAATGCGCTTAACAGAGATTTGCTTAGGATGACTTTTTTTTTTTTTACAAAGACGAATGCGAATGCGTTATAAGAAAGTGAACTGTAGTTAATTTATGGATATGTCACTTATACGCCAGAGTTCGCACATACTTGTAACACCTGTGCAGTTAATTAAAGCTATGGCTGGCTAATGAACATTTTGAGCTTATGTACTACTTAAAGAATCACCTTGAGCTGAATATAATTTAATTAGTAGTAGAGAACAAAAGTTTTCAAATGGACACATGTGCACAATATTGTTGTACATATCGGATTGAATCCTCATATATATCCATCCTATTGGTATGCTATAGAAAAACATATAGGTGTTGTTGGACATAAGAAGTGAGTTTACAAATGCATACATACATACATATGCATAAATTTTGTCTGCTATATAGATGCCCTGTATATTGTGTATACATATGATGACAATGAAACTCTTATCCTAATGATGAATAGAGAGAATAGGAAAGAAAAGAAAAAAACTGAATGAAAAATATCTTATAAGCGCGAGCTAGGAATTTTTCATCGTTCATAGAATGTCTTAAAAGACGAAAAGTGGAGAATGTTCTTTTTCTTCTTTTTTTTCTTCTTTTTGTTGTTGCACACACTTGCACATGTAGAATATTCTTTTCTTTAATCCTTAGTCCTCCTTTCGGTTGATATGAAATTGACAATTTTGAAAATGTATTATTGTTGCGAGCGAGCACAAATAAAAGCTGTAATATGACAATAGTGCGGCTGATGCCTTACGTGCGTACATAAATATTGAGAAAACTCATTTTATTTCAATCAAGCGTGACGTTAATCTGTTCAAGTTGAACAAAGCTAAGATTTAATCTAAACACTCGCACATATAAAGAAATCAAGGCATGCGGAGTATGGTATAATGTGAACAAACGTGCATACATTTGTATGAATATGCATATATATATATATATATATGTATATGT
>CCAG010016300.1:0-13234 GCA_001077435.1 Glossina morsitans morsitans | reverse complement strand
TTTTTTTTTTTTTTTTTTTGTTAAAGCATAGAATTATGTGTAATTTTTTCATAATATTTTTATTATACCTATCTACCTACCATCTTGGAACAATAGAGCTTGGAGTGCATTTATTTAAAAAAAAAAACCTTCGTAGTATTGAAAATAAAGCTCCACAGACTCTGTCAATTTTATATATATTCTTAATCAGTATTAAAATCTAACTCAATTTTAGCATGTCCATCTGTCCATCCTGTGACAAACATTCTTTCCATCATAAATTTAAATTCGATCAACATCATTAGCTTATAACTCGTTAAACGCGTTGCAAGCTTTTACATCTGAGGTTGGATCAATGAACACACCTCCAGAGTATAATGGAAAGTGAGAGTACTTAAGAGTACAGTGCAGCATAATTCGGAACTACATTCAAAATAAAAAAAATAAGTTTTTTTATGTACAAACTACATTAGATATGTGGGCAATAATTTCCATATTTTTTCTATAGGTGATCCTACAGCACTTGCACTAAGATGCAAACAATCGGACACGTCTACTTGGCAGTACATAGCTACTAAATTTTACTCTTTAAACTTTTTTTTTTTGAGAGAAATGTGTAGGTGTAAGAGGTTCGGCCAGAGCCGTATGTATCGTCCTTAGTTCTTTGATATTACTTTTAGTAACCAGTAGTAGGAAATAAAGGGACAAAGTGTAAAGTGAAACAAAACCACGTTTAGGTGTGGGTTATAGATCATAATTTATGCACGGCATGTGTAATTGTTTGTACGCTTTAAATACACTATACGTACATGAAAACGAACCTAGGAACACACTTGCATATACACCCACACAGCCATATACACATACAGACGCACAATTATATATACATATATTTATATATATGTTTATATAAACGCTGTTATGTTGGTATATAAACGAGCTTGATGCGTGTGTGTGTGTGTGTGTGTGTGTGAGTTCTGTGGTTGGACTGTTGTAGTTAACAACCAAAATAGCAGTCACTTCTTTAAACACACGCATACATTCACACGCACACATATACATGTACATGTTTAGGGATACATGTAAATGCGCATATTTGTGGGTGTGTGTGCATATTCATAATATCCACCTCATGGCGCTCCACTACTATTTTGTTACTATTCCTGCCCTTCGTGTTGCTGTTGAATATGTTTAGAAAATTTGTAACCGTTTGCTGCCACTTAAGGCAAATATTATACAACAAAAACCATCACACATGTATCCTTTGAGAGATACACTAATGCAAACATATGCTCTACGTGTGTATTAAATGTTATGTGTGCTTTGCTCTGTCTTATAACAGCATAAATATGTGTGCAATTGTATATGTGTGCCTGGTCATGTGTATATGCATATGAAAGCATATTTAAGGCATTTCTCTTCTTTTTTTTTTCCTTTCGTTTGTTTAGCTGGCTATGTGTGTTAGTTAAATGAATTTTTACTCAATTCACTTTAGCTTAAGCTGCTGCCATCGTGCTGTCGCTTGTGCTGTTAAATTCATATTCATATATAGAGACACCCATATATGCCAACGTATCTCTTTACGGTAGAACTAGCTATAGTAGCTGCCGTTGTTGCATTTTACGTATGTATGTAGGAGAAGTCTGTTGCTCTTTTGATAATGATTTTTTGCTAATTCATGAATTTTTTTTTTTTGTTTCTGTTACCTTTTTCTTGTATGCTTCCAAGCTACGCTTGAATACCGTTCTTCTTTTCCCTGCAAAGGTTTATTTAATTTTTACATATTTATATATAGCAACAGCAACGCCATCATTAACATCATTACGATGATGATACTGCTGCTGGTACAAATTAAAAATAAAGGGAAAATTGTATTTTATCTATCTCTCTAATGTGGATTCGCATACGAGGGTTGCTCGATATGTATAACTAAACGGTAAATGGCAAAATGTCGGAAAATGTGGTTCAGAGGTTGGTCTAAGGCTAGTTTGAGTTCCTTTGCGATAACATTCAACAGACTTTCAAGTTAGATCTGTTTTGCTATGACCCCGTATCCGCGTAACGCGGTGATGTTCGGAAGAAAGTAAGGAAAAAGAAAGAAATATGGAGATAGTGGCTGCAGCCTAGTGGATGTGCGCTCAGTCGATAAGTGTTATGACCTTAGCATTCAACATAGCTACGACCAAATTAAACTTTTTCGCACTGAGATTTGAGCCCGCGCACACTGACTTAAGGTTTGTGCATCTACCCTTCGACTGAAGCAAAAAAGTGTTGACGCACAGCTGTCGTTGTACAAACGGTCACTGATGAGAAAGGCTATAGTCGGGATCAATTCAATCTTCGATGAAAGAAGTTCCCCTCAATAGATTGAACAAAATTCTTGAGAAATATGAGTAATAGTCGAATATTTATGTAAACCATCTCGGCTCGAGACTTAAAAGCATTAAAATAATGATTGAATGAATTTGCAAGAGAAACTGAGCGCGAAAGAAAATCTTTCAGGCGTTATGAACCTTAAAACAAACATTTTTTTTATTTTTTTATGTTAAACGACATCTTCTACCATTTTCCAATACATAAAATAAAATGCACCTTAAATATTCGATTATTTACCCATAGGCATACAGAGTTGACTTTTTGAACTGTCGAAATGAAGAAGCGGCAAATGCAACCATTTTCAAAGTTGAAGATGTTCGTGGCATCCATGTTTTGGAATTCTTTGAAAAATCGTTTTAAAATAAGGGGAGAAAACGACTACCGCTCATTAAGGGAAAAGATAATTTACGTTACGTTGCCGGCATGCCTAACAAGTCAGCCTCGTATCGTCCCGTAAATGTGTAGAAAGTATATCATACTCCCTAAGCAACTTTGTTTCGTCATCATCTTTACAGTTAAAAAGAATGCTCTTGCAGTTCCTGCTGCTGATGCTGCTCCTACTGCTCCTGCTGCTTCTGCTTCTGCTTCTGCTTCTGGTGTGTTGGTAATTTTATGCGGTTTAATAATGTGTAAACTTATAAACTTAATAAGCCTGGTATGCTTATGCATTTCCTTGTCTTCTATGCGTTTTTCCTTCCCTTCGTCTTTCTATCGCTCACTCCACCACCACCGTCTCGCTCTCGCAGGGCTTACGTAGAGACTCATAAGTCTTTCATTAGGAAATTATTACTTGCAATTATTTAATTGTTTGTAAAATGCAAATGTTTACTTCAAGCAAATATGCTCTTATGCTTTAAAAGTATAAAAAATAAAATTGAACGCACACATGCACGCATACGCGCATAATAAGCATAGACGCATTAAACACACATTATATAAATTTCGTAGATGATCTGCTTAATTTACAAAGGTTTTACTCTATGGTCATTATTATCACAAAATAGCTGATTCGGGTAAAGTTTGGAAATTTCGTTAAACTGTTTTTGTTCTCTTTCTGTGGCACTACAAGCGCATGCACATGTACATGCATAGATGTGCATGAGCTTATAGAGGAAAATTTTTACTTGAAATTCATTATTTCTGTTTACTTTGTTCGTTACACGAATTTTCATTTTTTCGTTTTTTCGTTTTTTTTTTGCATTTTTATTTAATTTGTTTTCTTTTTATGGAATTTTTCAATTAAAATTTTTTCTACATATTTTGATACGTATAAATCGTTTATATTTATATATGATATATATATATAAGAAATAAACTATAGATGAAGAGAGCGGGGAAAAAGTAAAATAATATTAAAAATTATTGAAAATATTGTACAAAATATTTTTTTATTAGTAAGTTTTTGTTAATTTTTGTTTAACTTAAAGAAAATATTTCCACATTTGCTTGCGCTCGAGAATTTTGATTAAAATATTTCTTCAATTTTTTTTCGAAATCAAAGAGAACTTTTTTTTTATCAAATAAATTTCATTTGCAAACGAAAGGCAATTAGTCGTAAAAATTCTTTAAAATACAAAAAAAAAAAACAAAAGCAAGTAAGAACATTATTGTCGGGCAATGCTGACCATTATATATCCTACACCAAATTGTCTAACACAATTCTTCTCAAAAATTATATCGTGTTTCTATATAAAAGCATATATTTTTCATGTACATATGTACTTGCTAATATAATACATGCTTAATCCTTACATAGGGGAGGATCGAACAGTAGGCTTAGGTGGTCCAAATTTTGTAACGCTTCATGTTTCTACGAAATTGCTATAATATCATTCTCCATCATTTCACATTAAAACCTAGATTTTTCTGTTCTACAAAGGATAACTTTTCCTGAAAGTCCCTACTAGGGTAGGATCCGAAAAATGGGCCGTGACGGTCCAATTTGGTACAGTTAATATTATTATTACTATTATGATATAATCGTCATCATGAAATCGTCAGTGAAAATTATACCTGCTTGTCGTATAAACTTCAGATTTCGTTGTATGAGAGGGGGTTCAAAATGTGCCAGAGCCGGTTCAAAGTTTTCATACCAATTTAGAATGCCGAAATACTACTACTTAGGCACTTTTGCCGAGAGTTTCTGAAAATAACAATTTTTTTCTATGTAACAGCTTTTCAAAATTGGACGTTACATGAAAAGTGGTTTGAAAAGTGGACCGATCCGAACTATAACTGTAACAAACTTCATCGCAAAATATTTGAAAAATTGCGACCTGTAGCTTGAACACAAAATTGCATGGACAGACATGAGATGGACAAACGGACACAAACGGTTATATCGGTCGATATAATAGAAGGTGCGTAAATCTTAAGCCGCACAAACTCAATGTACTCTGTACCATAAGTACCATAGGGTATAAAAATTAAAAAACTATTGTTTTTCGTAAAGATTTTATTTTGTTTTTCTTTATTTTTAAATTTTCTTTTGTACAAATCAAATTTCTTAGTTACTATTTTGTTTCCAACCTTCTAGCCATGGAAGCATGTAAATAATTAAAAAATCGAACCAACAATTATTTAATTTATTTTCAGCTATTAATTTTAATTGTGATTCAAGATCATTTCGTCTTTAATTAGGACTGAATTTTCAAGTTAATGGCTATTGATTTTGAAGAAGGTTGACTTAATACCATGTTCAAAAAATAAGGGGAAATTGTATATTAATTATACAATTACCTAATTTATTTATAATTATTGTCTTACATTGTAATTTAATTTCAAAATCATTATCCTTAGTCCTTAAATGCATACTGATGTAGATGTACATCGTATCGTAGAAACTTGGACAGGCTGTGATAATTTTCCTTGTTGGCACTCTATCTGAGTAAAATATCATTTCGGCCGGTGTTTTCGAATTACTATTTTTTGTATAAAAAATAATGAAAATTTATAGGAAAAATCGTTTTCGGGTAGAAACAAGATAAGCCTGGGGTACACTGATAAATTTATGTGAGGAAAATGCAATTGCTCTATGATGTAGAAATACATCACTATAGCAATCTGTTCCATTGATCGCGAATCGTTCGAGTGATTACGATTGTTGCGAATATCCCACTTTCTTGATTTGAGTTTTCATGAGAACTAGTCTAGATTTGAGCCTAATTATAGACTCAAGGACAAGAAGGATCTGATGAAGAGCATAACTCCTAGGGGAAGTTATGAGGCAACAATTTGTCACCATGCTTATGCTGACTTTTCAGCAACGAAGCGGGAAGACAACAAGGTTGTTAGTTGGTTGTCCACTTATAGTGGCTTGCAACCCGTAGACAATGCCGACATAATAAGCGAGTAAAGCAAAATTATTACAAGAGTCTAGTAAGCACATGGAAGGAGTGAACTTCATGTAGGAGTGAACCTACTGTGATCGCTATCGAATAATGGTCAAAGGACGCAAATTGTACCTCCGCCTATTTTATCATCTGGTGGACCTTACTGTAATAGATTCGTGGGTACTTATGAAAAAAAAAGTCCATTGCAAGGGGCATTCCAAACAAACACCTACTGTATCTTGACCAGTTCGACTCTTTTAATTTGGAATCTCGTATAAACGGCCAAAAAAAGAGGTCTGCCTAGTAACGGCTCATTACAGTAAAGTTTACAGGCGAATAAACCAAGAGGGTCATCTTATCCGTTGCCGACTGTGGATGTACGAAAAGACGGGACCGGTCTCTGTCCTATATTTTCAAACAGATTGAGATGTAAAACTCCACTATGCAAGGCCATCACACAGTGATCATGAACCAAATGCAATATTCCTTTAAGTTTAAATGCTAAAAATTGTTGTTTCATGGATTTCCATGTGTTGTAACGTAATGAGACGGATTATTTACGTCTGAAGTATTTTATTATTGTACGTATAAGTTTGTAGAACTCGAGGAACGATTGTTTATAATGATGAAGAAAAATTCTTATGTGGTTTTTTTTTTTATTTTTCGCGTTAACTACGTCCATTTAGCGGTTGATTTCGATTTTTTTAACAAAAATTCATGCATTTAAGGGTTAATTATGATTTCATTTTAACACTACTGATTGCGATTTCGAAGTACGTCAATTTAGCAAGGTGTTCAAAAATAAGGGGAATTAAATTTGACTTGATTTTAACGCTAACGGCTATAACTTGCAACCAAAAAGATTTAACACGTCGTTCAAAAAATAAGGGGGTATTTTTTTAGTATACCTTTCATTATTTTCTTTATTCATAATTGTTGCCCTTAACTATGACTTGATCTTAAAACTAATAATTATGATTTTGAAATAAATCAGCTTAACACACTTTCCTCAAAAATAAAAAAAGGGGGGATTTAATTGTTATCTTTAAACAGGATGCCTTTAAAACATGTAATTATATATACGTTGTTCAAAAAATAAGGGGAATTTTTATATTAAAATTCTGGCATTTCGAAGTCAAGTTAAATTTTCCTTTTATTAGATTGGTGCAAAGCTAACGTTAATTAATACCGACTTTATTTATTCACGAAATGGAGAGTCCTTCGCCATTAATGAAACTTGTTTTCGTCGAATTTTCAAAACGAATGAATTTATTGAAGAAAGAATTTGTACTAAATTGTACTCAAAAGATTAAATCAGTTGAAAATGTTAAGAAAATGTTATTGAGATAACAGCAGATCCCATTAAATTGGGTGCAAGTGGAGTAAAAAGGATGCTACAAAACCATTTAAATATCAATCTCAACGACTAATATCAGCAGATATCAACAGGACTACCAATGTTTTATTCCTCTAGCGATCTATAATTCAATCTAATTATTATTCAAATTAAATGTAATTCAATTTTTTGATTATTTTTAATTGAAACTTCAGTTTGAAAATGGTCGCGATTGCAGCTCCCAGTGGTGGAACATGTGCAACGTTTCAATAAAAATCATATTAGAAAAACTATATGCTGCCTCGGACCAACCTCTTAGTTAGTCATCATCTTAAACAGTTCCACAAAACTCGTAAGAATGTTTGTAAGTAATAGGCCTGACTACTGACCATTTAATGCTCACCATTGGAAATTTTCCACAAGCGTTTGATTCAAAGTCCGCTATGGCTGGTGGAGTTTTAAATTTTCTATTAAAACATTGGTTTTTTGCAATTTTATATCTGAAGACTTTTTGTCCTCATTAACGAAAAATTTCCTTTTTACCAAGTGCGAGAACCCATCAAGACCAATAGATCGACGAATGAAAAGAAAGATTGAAGCAATGGATGGAAATCAATCGAATCAGAACCTTATACTGTTCACGTAGCCATAGCGATTGTTTGTGATCCGTAAGGCACTTTTCCTAGTCTCACAAACAGACAAGTCGTACCGATTGAACCCAATTGCTTAACTGTCAGTTGTTATTGGTTTTTCCTTAGAAATGCTAAATTCACTTAAATTTAGTGAGAAATGGTTTTGACTCGTTATTTGAAAATAGCGCAAAGTGAACATAAAACCAAAACGATTATGCACGTTTTGGACATAAATATAAAGATTTATGTGTAGAAAGTACATAAACTTAAGTACAATGAAAAGTAAAATTTCATTTTATATAGAAAAACATATATATATAAATATATATATATATAGTGGATTGACCCGCTTTGAATCTTTAATAGTGAATTCACTTAAATACCTTTTAAAATTAAGAATTTACGACAATTTTTTGTATTTTACGAATGTGTTTAACATCAGCTAGAGACTTGAACAACACTTGCGATGCAAGGGTATGTTATGTTTGTGCGAATGTACGCAACGCATAAAAGGACTTGAGTAACACACATCTTTTATTATGCCAATCGATTCAAACTCCATTTTGGCATCACCCTAAGCTTGTCTGTCCGTCTGTCCGCTGTCCATCCTGTTTTCTTGCAATCAACTTACCAAGTCGCAAATTTGCCAGATTATTTTGATAAAATTTGGTACACCTACAGACATGCTTTCGTTCAAGGACGAACGTTGTTTCAATTGATTGGGGTCGAACCATGAATTCGACCCACTTCTCATAGAACGTCTTATGTAGAAAAGTCGTTATGTGAATAACCGTAGTGTGGTGTACGGTATTCAATGATGGGCCATGTGCTAGTATATTGTTTCGGATAACGAAAATATTCCAAATTACTCTGCATAAACTACCTTTTAAGGCGAATAAAATTTATATATTGCTTTACACTTTGAACGCTCTCTATTTCTCTCTGCTCGAAATGGATGTGAAAGTATAAATTTTTTATTCCGATGACTTTATAAAATTATATTTATATATGTATATATATATTTTTAAATATATATATTATTGCACACTCTTATTTATTTTTGTTGTTGTTATGCCGTATGGAAGTTTAAATTCACACATACGCAATGTGTCTTCCTTTGTTATGTGCTTGAGTTAAAATGCAGCATGAAAAACATACCAGCAGTGTATGGATTTAAAGAAATGTCAACAACTGACAATAAATTCATCTATAAAACGCAGGTGTAAGGTGTATACAAAAATGGGTTCAGAAGATTTATAAACGCACAATGGCAAAGCTTAAAGAAAAGAAGAAGAATATTGAAAAGAAAGGATGATAAATGCGTTAGGATTATATTTATTATCGCACACTTCTTTATATTTTATATATAAACAAATTGCTCCATAAAGAGTTTAATACTAAAATGACTTAACAGTTAATCCATTCCGATTATTCATTACATTTTCTTGGTTCTATTTTTTTTTGTTTTTTTCTCATTTTAAGCAAAATTGTTTATGTTTACGGTTATAATTTGCAGATTACATATGTTTCTTTACACCGCTTACGATGGTGCACCATGAAGCTCTCAAGCGGGTAAGTTATCAACATAAAGTTTAGTTATTGGGCGACGAAATAATTGTCAGCTGCAAATATAGTAAATAAAGGACGTAGGACATAATAAATGGATGTAGCTTAAGGTGGACTCTACCTTATGTAGTACTACTAAAATAAGTTAAAATTTTATGATTGGAGACGAGCGGTGATAACGTTAGCTACGCAAACATTTTCCTTTACAAAGTGTCTAAAAATGGACCTGGTCACAGGTCTTCTTCTTACGATAACTCTTATATGAGAAAAGATCTAAAATATAGACCAATGGTGTCTACATTTATGTTATCAAATTACTGTCGGGGCGTAAACTTTCATCATATATATGAAGTTGAATCTAGCGAAGACTCCAATCCCAGAATTTTAACAACGATCGGTTAAACTATTAGCGGAAAGGTATTCCGGACTTTTTGCAAAACAAATGTATTTAACAAAATTTCACTTCATGTTAATTCGCATTACGTCAAAGAGACTCGTCAACTGTAACTAAACACCAGACTGCGAAGAAATAAACTAGTATAGCATGATCCCTTAGTCGACAACGAAGCAAAAATTTCCCATTATATTATGAGAATATTCCTGTTAATGGCTTAAAACAAAATTGTTGGTTTGTGTCTTTGATACATAAATTTCAATTTCATTTCAAATCCTTGAACCTAAGCCTTGTTGCTATATAAAGCCCTTTTCTTGTTCTACAAGTATTCGTATGAGAGGCCGTTCCAAAAATAATGCCAAAATCATCTAAATTTTTACGCGTTCATTTAATGGGCAAAAATCCTACGTTTAGCCGAATTTTCTAGAAAAATATTTGTGCATATAACGACTTTTTCGTAACACGGCAATATGTACGGATTAATAGTTAAAATATTTAGATCTAAGGGATTTTCATAAGCATTTGCCCCCATTTCCCTAATTTTTTTTTCCGTCGGTTCGTAACATTATTTCCTAAAGGTCTTCCTTGTTAGAGATGCACAACGATTGTCTATTCGCAATTTTGAGAGAAAAATTTCCTTTCTACTCGTACGTTCAAAAATCTGTCCTGCATGTAAACGTTTGCTGTATCAATTCACCCGACACTTTAAAGCAAATGTTATGCTCAAATACATGCAGTTACGATGTAATTTATCGAAAACTATTTATTTATTTATTTTAACTAATTAACTTAAAAGCAAAATTGTAAGTTAAAAAAGAAGCTTTGACTACAAAACTATTAAGCCTCTTACCAATTGCATTGTGTTGTTAATTAAAAAATGGGTTTTGCAGCAGTGCACAAGCATAGGAGATTTAAAATTTCCAAAACTCAGATATTGTTCGAAAGGTTAAATTGTTTTAAAAGTTGAACATATTGCAGGTAGAGTACAATTTGTTGTAATCAAGAAATGCTGAAGAATTGGAATGAGAGAAAAGTGGAGTTCTTACAATACATATGCACATGGGCTATAATCTAATAGGTGAAGAAGGGACCCATTGTTTACACCACAGAAGAAGCATAGAGGAGGAATATTTTTATGATTAAGAAGTCAGTACTCGCAGATTCACATCTCAAGTGCAGGTCCCTAATAAGTACTTAGTCGGTAGAGGCATAACACCTTAACAACGAGCACACATCTATTGGATTCCGACCACCACCTCTCTATTTCTTTCTCTTTCTTCCCCTTCTTTCGGACCGTCATTGTATTTTAGGAATAAGGGACATATACTCGGAGTGATTGGCAACAATACAATACAATGTTGACGATCGATTTCTTGAAAACCGTCATTAAATTTCAATGTTCAGCCTTGAACACCTTGATGTTGAGCATCGCAACGTGTTCAACTTCGGCTCCTCGCTTATGTTTGTACAACCGATCTACGCACTCCTTATCTGTACCCTGTGTGATTACTCTTTCTTCTTATTTATTAGCATTTGTGAAACTGAAATATATTCGTGCTAAGCCGCTACTTTAAGGCTCTACGTAACAGTACAAGCTTTATACAATGAAAGAGTTATCTAATTGAAAGCTTTGTTTAGATGAAGCTATGCGTAAAAAAACGCCAAGAAGGGCAAGCTTTTTACTTCAGCTTTTCGTACTTCATTACAAATGAAGTCCTGCTGAAAGAAGAAAAGAAACATGCGGAAACCCCGATACATGTTAGAGGAATTCGCAATGTCCATGCCAAAGTCGATCATAGCAGCCATCCGCCTTTAGATTCAATGCATAATAGTTTGCTTCAACCCAACGCAAGCAACGTTAAGTGCTGCTATAAACCTAACTTTGCATTAAACTTTGCACGACCCGCTTGGTGCATCACAGTGGTTAAGGCTCTCTACATACGCTTGTTATTTATTAGTTCACAGTTATTAAGCATGGTACTAGTGTGCCTGTCGTGAAATCGAAAAGGCGTTATATATTTATATTCCATCATGACGGCACTACAACCCATAATAAGAAAACAAGGCAGCCAAACATTGCTGGAGCGGAAAAAGCTTTGGAAAGGGCTATTAATTCCGCAGTCTTTAGACAGCTCTTCTACGTATAACTTCAAAAGACCAGCCAAGTCCTTACCTCAGAATAATGTGAAAACACGGTTTCTATCTGGCATTGTGCATTGATCTTTTGTCTCATCCACCAAAAACTGACTTTACATTTCTTCTTTTTTCAAAATGAGATGCTGTTTAAATCTGCAATAAAAAATACCGCGAAAAGCACGGTATACATCGGGGGGAACCATTAGCGTCCAGGCCAAGGACGAACATGCATGCCGTCCCCATTTACGTGTAGTGCATTATGAGCTACTTTAAGCCAACGAAACACTTGCTAAGCAACGCTCTACATGCGGCACTCAGTTATTGGTTTACAGCGGCCGAGTACGGTAAAGTATAATAAAGTATGTTGCTGGCGCGCCGTCGGTAAAGTATTAAAGGAAAGTGGCTACAACATATGGGTAGGCCTATATATACTAATATTTCATCATGCCGACGCTCAAGCTCATAATAAAAAAAAAACACGACAAGCAAACGTTACCGGAACTGACCGACTTCGGGAAGGAGTTATCAACCACGCAGCTTTAGCGAAGCATTTCTGCGTCTGATTAGCATTTGTTTTATTTGTTGGCTTATTATCTCTTCAGGTAGCTCTCCCACGCATAACTTCATAGGACCAGCTACCCAGCTATTCGTGCTAACTAGCGTTGCAATGACTAATTTTCCGAAAAAGATTATTTTTTAAAAGTCAGGTCCTTTTTTGTTTAAAAAACAATATCGAAATGTTGTTTTGCATGAAAAATATTTTCAAATAAGAAGAATATTTATTTATAGGACAATAACTTTTGCTTATTAAGGAATTTTTTTAATCTTCTCCTACTTATATACTTATACACGTCCCTGGAAGAATTTATAGCCTCGAAATCTCTGACGTGTAGCTTTATATATTACAATATCATGTAATATGATTTGTAAACCTCTTGCTTAGGTATAAATGTATATAAATGTCTTAACAATATATTCGCTAACTTTATTTCACTTATATCCGAGTGTTGTTATTCAACCTGAGTTTATTGAAAATTTTCTAAAACCATTTTTCTCATAAAATCTATCATATTTATCGATATCACATTATAATAAATATGAGCACACTTTATAAGAATTTCTGCACACATATACATGCATACACACACACATAAAGCGAGAATAACCAATATAAATGCATAGATATATGTATAAGTGTTCGCATTAACATATATACACACACGCAAAGTCATATAATAAATTTAAAGAAAAGATTGAAAATTTACGCTTTAGCAGCAACAACTTTCTGTAACAAAGTAAAACTTTTCTTGTTTTCCTGCGTTTTCTACACGAGCCGAACGAAAAGGAGCAAAAAAAAAAAAAACAAAAAACAAAAAGCAACCAAAAAACAAGAGGAATAGAATAAGAGGAGAAGAACAAGCTAAAGTGAATAATAGCAACAACAAAATATTATATATATATATATATATATATATGTATGCAT
>CCAG010016298.1:0-46225 GCA_001077435.1 Glossina morsitans morsitans | reverse complement strand
CACACACACACACACACACACACACACACACACACACACAAATATAGAAATTGATATAAATCATTAATATGTATGTATATTATTTAAGGGGCTACCGATGCATCTATTTCCATGCCCATATTTCCATTGGTGTTACGCACAAACAGAATGGATTTACACGAAAAAACGTTACAAATTAATTGAATTCTTCAAACATTTATGAGATTTTCTATCACAGCCATTATTGTGCACAATATTCGTATTATTTACAGAAAAATGTATTATTAAATTGTTTGCTCTCTATTCTTTTTTTGAATAAGCACACGGGAAAAATATTTGAAGAGGAGAAAGAGAAAGCCTTTAAAAGTAGTTATCATAAACTGTTTGCTGCATGCGTATAATGCAAACGATACACAATAAACGGAACAATAATATTGCTATCAGCATAGGTCGAAGTTTAAAGGGTGGCAAGGAGGCAAGGAGGCAAGGAGGCAAGGAGGCAAAAAGGCTTTTATAATGCATTGTAGAAAGGCATCTCGCTTTCAAATGCTGTTCGCCTATTATTTAAATAACGAACATAACGGCATGTTTTTGCCTGCCATTGTGTGTCACTTTGGTGACATTGAAAGAACTCTCTCAACAAATAACAAAAGCTGCCTTTTGTCTGGGTAAATATACGTCAGTATATAAGCTACTTATGGATATTTGACTTGTGGTGTTTAAAAGCCGGCCATTTTCCACTTGTAACGTAATTCGGGTAAACATAACGTTTGTTTTTATACATTTATTTATTTATTTATTTATTTATTTGTTTTTTTTTTTTTTTTTTTTTTAATCTTAATATGACGCCTGCGCCTAAAGCACTGTCCTTGGTATGACACGCATGATTTAGCCGGTGGGTTATGTTTATGTTAACTGCACACAATAGTAGAATGAATCTTTTACCGCCCACTTGACTGATGATTACATTCATACGCATTTGATTTTCGTTACCTTAACAATTTACAACCTTGTGAAAACCGCATGTGTGTTAATAGTTCTGTGTTCTGTTTTTGTGTTTTGCTCGATTATGGGAAACAGATGAATAAACAAAACTTTTGTGTATACACGTATATATATAAATATATTTGCTTATGATATCTGCCCTATAATTTACTGTGCTCCCATTTGAGAGAACTGTTTACGTTTATTAAAAATTTCAACTTATGTTTGAGTACAAATTTTACCATATTTCCAATATATCTATACATATGTATACATATGCATATATATATATATATATATATATTTGAGTGGATTTGATTGCGCATTTTGTGCTCATGAATGAACTAAAAAAGTGTGTTAACCCTCTTTATGACGATACGAGCAAAATGAATAGCTATTGCTTTCAACTCCTAGATATAATTAAAAAAAAAAAAGTATTGTTTCCCTACCACTTTTACTTTTAATAATAACTTTTATGACTATAATATTGAGGATAGTGTATAGAAACCATCATCATCGGGGGAGATTTTGTTAAATACATGTATTCTTGCTTAAAACGAGCAGTTTATCATTTTTAAATTCAAACTTGAAGAAGAAAATTTTTTTCCATGTAAGGGCTTTTCAGAATAGGGCGTTATATGGGGAGTGGTCAGTTCGTTCTTGGGTGAAAACACATCTCTGTATCAAATTTCTTCAAAATATTTCAAGAATTGCGAGCTGTAACTGGAACACAAATTTACGTAGACAGACGGACAGACAGGCTTAGATCAATTCAGATTATGATTCTGAATCGATCGGTATAATAAAAAGGCCTTTCTGCGTGTTATAAACATCTACACCACTTGGCACAGGCTGTAATGATATGTTATTTGGCTGATATGCTATTTGGCTGTGCCTTTAAACTAATCGATTATATTGCGGAAGCTACTTAAAGCGGCTTAAGGTTCAGCTTAAAATTATTAAAACGGAGCGTTACGGCTTTTTTAACTTTGCCGCAGAGTTTATTAAGCTTTTTCGGGTGTATGTAAAATCCTAAAGGACTTAAGATGGGCCCACATTTTATTATACCGATCAAATTTGAATTATGTTCTGAATTGATTTGAGCTTGTCTGTCCGTCTATCTGCCTGCTTGATGTACATCCATATACATTTGTGTCAATTTTTAAATTTGGTACGGTCATGTGTTTTTGCCCAAGAACGATCTCTATTGAAAATGGACCCGATTAGGCTATTTCTGCGATCACTCTCTATGTAAGGCCTTTGTGAAAGAAAAATTTCAATTTAGAAGATTTCCCGACAAAAATCGCTAAAGATTAGTGTTTCGATGTAACGAAGTGATCGGTTAGGCTAATTTTTTAAAGTTCCTCCGTTACAAGAGTTCTAATCAAATTTAATTTTCTATACGACAAAAATGTTTGAGGTTTAATAGTTCACACTATAAGTGATCTATAGTGGTTCTGTGGACTAGTGTTGGAATGGGTCGGTTTACTATTCCATTTAAAGAATCTCATGAAAAGCAAACCTTTGAATGGAAAGAAGACGTAATTTTGAATATTTATTTATGAAAATTGCCTCATAATCGTAACTTGTTATAGAAAATAACTGTAGTAAATTTGGACTAAGCCTTACATGGAGGTAATGTGATTTTTAATACTTTATAACGAAAAAAAGGATGACTAATAATATCTTTCAAAAGAAAATTGAATTTGCTAACTATGGACTGACTACCTTAAGTCTTGTGTTGGGTACGATCCCTCTCGTATAAGGGTTCGCATGAGAAGTAGGCCTTTAAATGCAATCAGGTGTTTTATCATCGAAATAAATGAAGAATTTTGTCAAGCATTGTAGTGTCCGGTTCTTGAGGTTAAGGATGAGGAACAGAGACAAAAATAGTAGTGACAAGGACAGATAATCTTCATATTGAAAAACCAGAAAAAAAAAGAAAGATCCATTAAGTAGTGCACAAATTAAGGAATATTTGTGCGTCGGAAATTTTGATTTTGCGGCCGAAGAGCCTGAATTATCATCTAATGTGTTTTTAGTCATGGGCTTTCCCAGCTTGATTTCTCATATGTCTTCTTTTTTTTTGAATTGCAAAATGTACCGGAGGTGTACTGTGAATGTTTGCATAAACGCTCCAAGTCAATTCATTCTCATCAGGATTAGTGATCGAACATGTTAGTGGGTCAAATCCCATCACAATATCTAAGAGATTGCGATTTGTAATTCGAAGGCGAAAATACACGGATATATCGATTGGACGCAAAAGATGGGCAGACGGTGTAATAAAGTGTAGGTGTATTCTAAGTTCTACTAGCTGTTTTCGTACATCTCCACTTTTTTCATATGCTTTTGCACTACAGATGGGATAATGTAAAAAAGTATCACAGAGGAGTGTAGAGTATAAAGTGGAAACATAACCTTAAAAAAGGTGTACGCACGCCTAAGCAAAAAGGAATAATATATTCCGTCAAGAATTATATGCAATCAACACCCTGTTGTCGACTTATAGATCTATTTTTCCGATTTAAATTCCTGATATTCCTCTTACAAAATTTTTATATCGTGACATTTCTGTAATCCAAATATTCAAAGGGTTAAACTCGAGGTGGATTTTTTATTATGTTTGTTTTATTTTTAGTTAATTTTTGTTTGTGAAAATAGTGGGAGTACATAATAAATTTGTCAACGTATATTAGAAAATAAATCACAATGGCGCCATATATTACTACTATACTATATAGTATATATATATAGATTTTATTTTTGCAAAGGTTTTGCATTGAAGCGAAATTGAGAAATATTGAAGATCATAAAACACTTTACATCATTTCGTTTAATTCATATAGCGATTGTTGTATGGAAAATGGTCGAAAATGTTATCCGATCCGAATCATTTTCAATAGCGTTTGTCCTTGGGCCAGAAAATTTCAGCGAAATATCTCAAAAATTGTGATTTATAAATTGAACAAGACGAACAGACGGACAGACAACCTTACGCAGATTGAGATTCGATTGTTATCAACTCCTTCTGGGTGTTATATATATCCGCGCAAATTTGTGCATCTTCATGTAGAGTATGACAAATCGAATTATCAATATTTTTATAATTTTTAAAATGTATTTTATTCCAAGGAGTTTAAGAAAATGTGGTCTTAATTACGAAGATTTCGAATTAGATTTATAGTTGTGCTTAGGTACACTTTCGGTGTAAACTCTAAAGCAATTCCTATTTGCCTTGTATGCATTAGGAACTCTGTGTGTTGTCTACGACTTTTTATGTTCATTTCTGTACCGACTAATTGGACTGTGGATTTATATATAAACCGGTTATATTTTGTGATCGCCTCTTTTGGCGTATGCCTCAAACACATGGGCGAAAGAAAAGCGGGGAGACGAGCGATTAAAACATATCGGTGTGAGAGGTCGTCCGGTTAGTAAGTAGATAAGTATAGTCGAGGTCAGACACCCATCGTTATTAGGTTGTGGCCGGTCTACAGCCTTAGGAATTGAATACGGATGTGCTGAGACTTTAGGATCGCTCCTGTTATCTATTAAGCGATCCGATCACCTTCGATCGTATAAAGAAGAAGCAAAATATGCTTCATAGGCCACCAACACTCGGTATCAATTTGTGCGACAAGCAATTTGCTTATTTTTAAACATATGAAAACTGCTTGCTTGCCAATAAAGAAAACTTTTGGTACCGTTTTTAAGCGAATCATCAAGCGGGTCATCAAGTTTTTTTTCAAGTGTTCATATCGTTCACGGCTGTGAAGATTTTTCGGTCTTGTCTAGTTTGTTTGCACTTTCTTTCGTATTCAAAGAGTTTCAAGAGCAGTTTTGGCTGACGTCCCTCCATTAAATAATTCCTGTTCTGATGGGTCCGCACTGACAATTGTGGTTGCCGATTTTCGAATAAATACAAACTATGTGCATGGTTGTGTGTGTACGAATTATGAAATCTATTAGTTGATTGCGTTGATTTTGATAAGTTTTTTGCACTTGATAAAGACATTTATTGACAAAAATTGCCGCTATATACGTTAATGAAAATATTTTCCATTTGTGGCGATACGACGATATCGTGTCAAAAGAACTTATATTGGTTTGGTAGCGATCCAATCATCGACCGATTTTCCCATTTCTTAAACTTTGCGAAGCTGCGTGCCAGCCATGCCATGCTGCATCGGTCTGAACAAGTGGTATTCAGAAGGCGTTATGTTTGGTGAGTACGCTGGTCGCTGCAGAACTTTCCATTTGCATCTGCAACAGTGTATCCTTGACAACTGTTGTAACGAGTGGCCAAGAAAAGCATTCTCAATCAATTCGTGTCACGACTTTTAAACAAGACATCCGATCGTGTGTTTGATGAGCTTCGACCACAGACTTCATTAAATTAAACAACAAAATGAATAAATGTTGAAAATGGAATTTTGAACGCTCTATGATTACCGTCGGCACTAAATACATTAAATAAATCAATAATCCAAAATGAACACCTGCCAGCTTATGTACGGAAAGGTCAATATCATCGAATTTAATTTGTTATGTACACGCAGGTATTTCGCAATTCTTTATAATTTTGACGCGTAGAAGTCGGCTATCGAAAAAAACGCAACCATTGAATAACTGCTTGCACTTCGACATAAATTCATTGGAATTCCTGGGACGAAAGCGAATGAGGGACTGAAATATGAGATGAATTCAAATTTGAGAAGAAATAAAAAATAATTTTTCAGTTATGCAACAAAATGTTTATATAGAGTTTATTAGATACTTTACGATTACGAATACATGAACAAAATATATGTACATCTGGGCGTCCTTATTGGTTTGAACACCCCCCCTCCTTCCTCAAATTCATAAGAAACAAGTTTACCGACATATTCCGAAATGTAATCAATGCATGGCTATTATTAACGTACTGCTGAATGAAACGGGTATGCATGTGCATGTGCATGTGTATAAACATACACTCGCATTTAATTTACTTAAATTGGTTTGTTTATGAGTAATAATCGCAAAATTTCTATTTTCTTTTCATTTAATGCTTTTATTTAAATTTAATACATTTACGTAAAATGCATGTCCGACTATATGGGCACTTTGCACACATGCATTGTGCATTGTGCATACTCGTAAAGTAATTTAGATATTGCTACCAGCGTAGCATTTGCACGAGTATTTCGATTGGCTTTCATCCAAATATTATTACATTATTATTAGAATATCAACTTATTTCGGTTTATGTGTATATTTATGTGCAAAAGCTGTTCCTACACTGTGTTCCTGTGCATTCATAGATGGTGAAAATTTTAAATTTGCATAATCGTAACGAATTCTGATTACCCTAATAAAACTTAATCATACAACTTAAGCATGTATCAGAGCCATCAGAAAATGAATACAATTTGAAAGGAAAACACTGTACAAATGTGTTATTATTTAGCAAAAGATTTCCTATCCAAGACTTAATTGCATTCATCCTCAGTCCATATATTAAGTAAAACTATGAAGGGGAGAACACTGATCTTTTATTTTATTTTTAAGCAGACTTTTTTCGGTAAATAGTTTGTAAGACCCCTTACTGCCAGTTATCGCTTAAAGAGAAAGGAAATGGAAGGGAATTTACTATAACGGTACTTCTGTCAATGGCACATAGGGCCTTGTAAAGCGGTAACAATGTTTCATACAATTCTATCCGAATATATGGCTTATATTTGAAAATTGGTTGGACGGGGGGGTCGTAGTCACGAAACTGAAAGTTAGCTTTCGCTATCGTTCTCGGCTGTTTTTGTCAAGCAGCTGTTTCGTTAAATGAAATCAACAAATGCTTAAAATGAAGTGCTAAGGACTTGCGAATTTTGAAACGGTTTTTAACGACTCTTCAAAAATGTTTATCGAAATCTGCTGCTATGCTAAATATTTAAACGCTATAAAGAATCCCCGGGCTGCGCTTATTCGTAAAATCGGGCAAATGTACTAAAAATACTTTTGCTTATGTCGGATTATTAGCAGTACGAATTGTGGTGCATAGAACTAGTACGACGGGACCGACGACTGTACCGTGCACCTCTCAGTGATAGGTTTAATACATCAAAATACCTGTGATTGAGATTTCAATAGAAGAATGAGATAGAAGATGCATTGACGTCTGTGCATATTGATAACGACCTTATGATATATGTTCATTTTATTTTGTTCACAGTCTTCGTATAGTTAGTTGCAAGCAAACAAATAATTTTTATTATATTGATGCGTCCAAGTATGGATGCATATTAATTTCTTCCTTCAAATTTGAATCATCCGGAAAAATATTTTCGATATCAGCTTTGACAGAGCCTCAATTACATATTTATTACACATTTCTCTCTGTTTTTCTTGATATTTTCGGTTCAAGTTTAAAACAATGCAGAAACGAAGTCTGCTATTCAAAGTATGAAGAATTAGTAGCCACAACGTTTCCACACTCTTCGTGTAATAGATTTATTCCATGACAGAAGGAAGTGTCATATATTAAGGCAATATATGAAACAAACGAATTTTTACGACTTCGGAATCGGAGATTTGAAAAGTTCTGCATTAGTCGGCGTAGGTGGTAATCGGAAATAGCCACCTCTGGAGTAGTCGAGCGTTCTTGTGGTGAGAAATTATTCACTTGAGCCATCTCGCTTGCTGGAGGCCTTTACTTCAACTGCGCTTGATGGGCTTTAGCTTAGGGTCAAGGGCAATGCGCAAACGCATCCAACACTTTCGACTTTTGTGCATTGGCATGATATTGACTTATGCTTGTGTAAAGGAGCTTCTGTCAAAAACTTTGAGAAACCTACTTGGCTCTCCGAAGATTTTCACTCATTTGCTCTCCGTTTGCTGATATTCCGGATGCCTCAGTACAACGACTGCTTGCCTTTTA
Source organism: Glossina morsitans morsitans (assembly GCA_001077435.1). Classification (NCBI taxonomy): domain Eukaryota; kingdom Metazoa; phylum Arthropoda; class Insecta; order Diptera; family Glossinidae; genus Glossina; species Glossina morsitans. Next base: position 38,346 of record CCAG010016298.1, on the reverse strand, counting down.
GTCGTGTTTTCTACGTTTAGAGCGATTTACTTATCACAAGTCATTTCCACAAATACTGATATGCTTACCTTTAAATCGAACACTCGCCCGCCTCCGTCTATTAATAAGTTTGCCTAGCCATCACTGTGCCTACGCTTGTTGGGCACATCCATCGAGTTTGGTTGGACGTATACAAAATGACGTATAGAAGTCATTTTCATTGTTACCTTTAAATCGAACGTACGCGAACATTGCTCTTTATCGCGCCTCCGTCTACTAATAAGCTTTCTCAACCACCAGCGTGCCTACGCTTACAGAATGCATTCATCGAATGGCTGGTTGAACATGTAAAAATGTTTGTAATTTTCAGAAATTTAAAATTATTTGAGAGGCAACGACGTTTGATTTAGTTATTCGGTCGATAGATTTACAATGATGATCTGGACCTTAACTCAAATCCTTTTCCGCAGGGCTAATCATCAACGGACACAGCACGGTAAAAAACCTCTTAGCCGAATTTGTACGAAGCAGCCTTTTAAACATCGGAAAACAGTGTTCAATGTCTCTCGGCGTCGATATCTCTGACGCTCTATTTTCCTCTCCTTAGCTACTTCAATCTTCCTTAGGTTAGGTTAGACGACTCTTCATTTGGAATCAGAAATGCAAGCACTTAAAACTTGCATGCCTTTCATTGCTTGAGCAAGAACCGAACAGGGATTGTCATCATATTGTGATCGTCGAAGATAGAAGCAGTCACATGCGTTTTTAGTCGTACGATAAAAATAGACACAAATAGACATAAGTATTTTCGTACGCTCTCTACCAACGAGAGATGCTATTATTATGATCGCCGACAGTAATTGGTGTCAAGGATGTGTTCTCATATTGATGCAGCTGACTGGTGATAAATAAGAAAAGGGCGAATACCTGGATATTTCTACATCATTTGAACGGAATGCAAACCCTTGCCATCTCCAGTTCGTTAAATATCGTTATTCAACAATCCACCCGAAGAAGATAAACTTTACTTCTATGCAACGATTTATGAATTTAAAATTAATCCAATTCCGCCACCAGCTGAAGGCTTTCCGCACATTAATACTAAATCAAGTGAAAACTATAAGCTATACCTGGACAAAGTCGACTTGTAAATACCCTACAATTCGTCTAATACTATTCTTTAATTACTCATACTCTATACCCTATTGTGTTTAAAAGGTATATTAAGTTTGTGCGGATGTATACAACACCCAGAAGGACTTGCGATACACCTAACTTTGATTATATCGTGTTGTCTGTCCCCCTGTCCATCTGTCTGTCTTGTTTGTTTTAGTTGCACCCTCTAGGCCGCAATTTTTCGGATATTTTGAAATAATTAACTTGCGTACATTGACCTGTTTTCATCCAAGACGATTAATATGCAAAATGGTTCGGATCGAACAACTTTTTCGACGCCTGATTTTCAAAAGTCGACATGTGGATAACCGTAGGGTGATGAAATTCCAAAAATTATACCTTAAGCCCATATGAAATCGTAAGAAACATTACACCTTATATCCATGTAAAGGAACTACTACATAAGGAGGGGGCGAACTATTGTGGTTTGTATTTAGCAAATTACCTATTTTTGCTAAACTTATTATTATTATTATTATTATTATTATTATAATATACATTTTATGAATATCATAAAGTGACTTTTTAAAGAACACGCCTACTTTTTTTGGCCCCTTTTCTCATAAAAAGAAACGCTTTTATAGAACGGGGTCCAAAAAGCTAACTCATTCGATTCAAATTTTTCTCATCAATGTAAAATGTCAAAATACTATCTATATATGCGATGCATATATCTATACATAGCTACACATATAGTCCAAAAATATTGAAAATTGCATGTAATAACTTTTCATGTAATAACTTGTTTAAAATAAGGTGTTTGGGCATCTAAAAATGTTCAAATTCAATCCATTATCAGTACTGTACGTCCTTGGGCGAAAGCACTTCGGCGTGATGAATTTCATCTAAATATCCCAATTATTTCGAATATATAAGCAAACGGATATGTAGATAGACATCGAGCGCAATATAATACGATTCAAAAAATGATGAATGAAATGATGCATTGATCGGTATGATAAAAGCTGTGTCTATCTTAAGTCGATACATATGTATCATATACCATAAGGGCATAAATATAAAAAATATATGAAATTTGAACGATATGCTCCCGTTCTTACCCTTGATGAATCCTAAATGTTAGAGCAACAAAAAAAAAAAAAAAATTACTTACACAGCATGCTTGTTATGGCTGATATTACAAGCCTAACACAACTTGATATAATTTCAAGTCTTAGTGTTCCATTCAATAAAAATATTTATTAATATTCAAATGATATGAGAATCTTTTGAAAAATTCTCTATAAAAGAAAGCATGGTGTCTTGTGTATATGTTCATAGGCAATTAAAATGATGAATAGAAAATGATGATATTTCCATTTGACATTGACACTGAAAGAATCTCTTCGTGTATATGACTCGTTTGGTTTCTTTGAGTAACTTTCATTTCAGAATGTTCTCTAACAAATATGTTAAAGAAATGAATCAAATACAATAGCTTGAAAAATGAGCATTAAATATATATACATATATATATATATACATATATATATTTTACTTAATTTTATATTGACAGCATTTAATGAATTTATTGCTTTTTGTATATATGTGAAATTTACAAGACTTGATTCAATTGCATCATCATCATCATCATTATCATCATCATCATTATCATTATCATCATCGTCATAGCCTGTCATCATCATATCACGCCGCGTCGAAACTATTTATTGCGAACTCTTATTGTTCACCAAATAACGTTTTCGAACAGCAGTCGCATTTATTTGTCCTCCTTTCCTAAGTTCACATATTAATTAATTATATGAGTATTAACCGCAATTAGTGCATTTTTTAATTTTATTAATAATTAAAGAGTACTTTTTCATACGTTTCACGTCAAAGTTCGTTAGACAACCTCCGCGGGCTATTGCTTTTGCGAAATTAATGAAAACAATATATTTTCAAGGTTAACATGGGAAATTTAGCAAACGTACATATTATTCGTCAATGACTGTCTTGCGAATGTGCGTGTACGAGCCGTATCTCGCATTCTATCCCACGCATTTTTGTTTAATAATTTTAAAATGAAAAGGCAAAAAAAATAAATAAATAAATAAATAAATAAAAAGAGAGGTAAAAAGTTGTCTTTGGTTTGGGTCGAATTTCTCGTTACCCATAAATATTTTATTTTTAGTATTTAAAGAGACCTCCATTTTATATCCTAGAAGTTTACATTTACGAACTAAAATTACTTCATTCAATTGAAGATATGGCGAATCTCTCATCCATTTATACATATCACCTAATCAAATTGAAATCGCATTTCATTATCAGGAACTTTGCAAAGTCCATTAGCTTCGTCACTTTCACAAGGTACAATGAATCGAAATGAATAAGTAGACGCTTACCAGACCAGTAGACGCCAGACTTCTAATTTCTTGTTGACCGAAGGCAGCAATTAGCATAAACTTCATAGCGTCTCTGATATTCATTTCTTGACCGTAGAAATGGACTTACAAAGCCTCGCTTATTTCGCTATATTATATATATAATCGCTAAAAACATAACGGCCTCTTCAAAATCTAATGTCAAAAAAAAAAGTGAAAACGTTCTACTGGTCCAGAAGCACTCCAGAAGTCTCCTAAAACACTTCACTTAATACCATTTCCTCATCTGTCTCTCTTTGTCATAAAATATTGAAAATTATACCTTGTTATCATATAAACAGTTATTTTTCATGAGCACTTTCATTTGGGCGGGGACCACAAACGTGGACCATCGTAGTTCACGTTCAGTTAAGTGAATTTTTGCTATCGCGAAATTTATTACGCTCTTGTCGTCATAAAATACCAAAAATTTGATCTCGTTATTCTCTCCTGACGAGGAATCCGAAAAGTAGACCTATATACCCCGAAAGTTAGTACAAAGTAAAGTCATTACTTAACAATTTCGATCATGAAATATTAAAAAATAAAAGTTTATTGCTTTTTTTTATTTTGAAGAGCCTGCATATGGTATGTGGAAATGGCCCTATCCGATATATATTTTCTATATCGTACGCCGATTTTCATAGAAAATCATCAAAAATTTAAATATTATTTTCGTAGAATGACTTCTTTCAAATGTGCCAATATACTGGGAGTGGTCACAAAAATGGTCCGGCTTAATCGGTATGCAATAAAGTTTGTCCTTGAATCGAAAAACGCCGGCATGTCGAGTTTCATTAAAATAAAAAATTATCAGTTGAGCGTTAAATACACAAAATACATGGAACGATGGACAGACAAGCCTAAATCAGAAATTCAGAAAATAATTTCGGACCGATTGATATAATGTAAGCCGTGCAACGAGAAAAACACCGTACCTTCAAATGATGTACACGACAAGTATGCCCTTCGGGCTTTTTGTTTTAGACAAACAAGACAACATCTCTCTAAACGTGCTATAGCCTAATACTGACTGCAAGTAATACTATTACTATTGCTATTATGAAAGAGCACTTTCGACGAGAAACTTTATTACATTTTCCTTTCTTCTGTTTTTGTAAAACATTATGAAGAATAAAAAGAAAAAAGTAATTAAACGATCGCAGAGAGCATCTGTTGCTAGCTAGCAATAAAGTAAAACAACACGATCAGGTTAAAAATTCCCTGGGCCCATAAATGCGTTATATTTGTTTTGCTTTCTTGTTAACATTTTCACCATTTCGAAAGTTCTATTTAGGTGGGTCGAGGACGCCGCGACCTGGTGGATTGATTTTTTCTCCACAATCCCACATCGATATAGGGGTCAAATAAAAAGACTTTAAAAATAGATATAGATGGCTAAGCGGTGATGGGTGTATATAAGATTCGATTGCTGTCGAATATAATTTTCTTGCTTGTTACTGTTACGATTAGTGTTATCATTAATATTACTATTGTCGTTAACATTTGAATAACCAGAAATTGGCAAGCGTTAAGTCTCTTAATGAATTGACTGAGCAATCTTCATCTCGGTTACAAGCTTTCTTATAAGCATTTTATTTAATAGACATCAGTGACTTAGTGATTAGTCGATCCGAGCGAATACCATAATTAAAATCTTAACTACGCAAACTCGACTCCACTTTCAGGTACACATTTTTGCTTAAGGCATTCTCGCTCCCGTATAAATATGATCCAAAATACCATATGATCTTTTCTTCTTTTTTTTTTAATGACATTGCACAAAAATTAATATTTATGCGATAGAAGTAAAACAGCACTAACATCAAAGGCCATCGGTTCGAAATGGTTTATTTACATGTGGGTTTTTGAAGCATTTTCTAATAAAACTAAATCGACTCGTCTGTTCTGTTTCGTTGATAATGCGAAACATTCGAACAATTTTTAGGTCACAATTTAATATGTGTATGGACGTACGGATGAATCGATTTTACGCTTTTCACATTCTAGTTAGCCTAGAATGATGAGAACAAATTTTATACAAAGTGCTGATATCGTAGTTGCAGTATATATATATATATATATATATATATATACCCTTTTACATTTACTTACACTATGGCATCTTTGATACATACTTTTAGGCGTTACAAACATTTAATAAAGTTTGAAAAAGAAAATGGAATCCAATATGGAATAAAATTTGCATATATGTATGTATGTAAATTTGGAATAGGTTAAATATCTTTTAAATGGTCGGCAAAACTTTCAGTTTTCACTTCCATTCATTGGAGACATGTATGCGAAATTTTGATAAAATTAATTTAATATCAAGCAAATATCAAAACAAAATAACATAAAAAAGGCAAACAAAAGGCATTCGCTTGTAATGTCGTAAGGAAATGATATGATGAATTGTTGTTGTTGCTGTTGTTGTTGTTGTTGGTATAACAAATAAAGTGAATAAAATATTAAGGCACAATTTCGTGTTTTATTGTGCAAGTTTCATAACATATATATATGTAGTGATGATAGTATGTATGGGTTAAACAATGTTGATATTATTTCAATTATAAAAAGCAGAATTTTAAATTGATTATTAATTTATTAAAAAAATAAAGCAAATATCAATTGAATGGCAAGCGATGCTCAGCAATTAACAAATAACTCAGTTTATAAACAATTTACAGACAATGCGTATTGAGTTTGTTATATTAGACTTACATATATATATATATATATATATGTGTGTGTATACACTTTCAACGAAATGACTCAAAAAAGTTCCTCATTCACATGTTCTTTTACGTTCTTCTGGGGAAGAAATGAATATAAACTAATGCGCGCATACCGACGATTGAACATATTTCAGGCGAACACTTTCATGCAGAGGGCTCAGTTGAATTTTAAAATTGCAACGAATCAGCTCGGGACGAACAATCGGGGAAAAAAATTGGAAAAAGGAAGAAAATTTTTGCAAAAAACCTACAAAAAATATTTATAAAATAATCATTCGTTTTATGAAAAATATTTATTTACATAATCAAATCCTTGTGCAATCAAAAACGTATATATGAATATATACATATATCGAGAAAAAACAAAAAAAAACATAAAAATTTACTTCAGTAATTTTGTTCAAAAAAAAAATTTTTTTTTACTTTTTCCTAAAGACACGAAAGAGATATTTATGTAATTTTCTGAGAGGAAAAATTTTAATATAAAATTATAAAAAAAGAAAATAGAAAAAACGGAGACAATTTTATTTGCAATATGGAGCAAAGTTTTTTGGAGGCTTTTAAAAACAATCGAAAATACCTAAGAGATTGAATTTTGAACGGAAAGCACGTTCGCTTCTATGCATACATTTATTAAATACTAGAAGAAAATCATAATAGGAAAAAATCAATAAATTTTTTTTTTTTTTCATCAAGTTCGCTGTGTGGGATTGTACTTAAAAGCAAAAAAAAAAAAAAAAAAAAAAAAAAAAAAAAAGGAAAGAAGAAAAGAAGAAAAAAACACTTTCTCTGATTCGTATGGTAAGGTGTTGTGCGAGAATTTGCTTTTTTTACAATACAAATACAAGTGAATGGAGCATTTTCTCTTTGTCCTTATCTCTTTTGAGTGTATTTATACACCCACATAAGCAGCTCGTTCTCTCGCTCTCTCGCTCTCTCTCTCTCTTTCTCTCTCTCTCTGCCTTTACACTTCCCGCACTACACGCAACGTAAGGAATAGAAGGAAAAAAAAAAAAATTCTATTTTACCGAAAAATTTATATGCTCTTGGTTTTAAATTCATTCTCAACATTGTGCTCCGGGCTGAGACTTATCGTTGGCGTGTGTTTGTGATATTTTCGGTTTTATCTTTACACACATTGAGAAATATCGGTGAGATTTATGCCTCAAAGCATAAACAAATCTTTCTCTCTTTAAAAAAACTCATTAACTGATTTGAAAAGAAAGCGTTAATCGCTAACAAAGAATTTCTTTTTAGCAGCGAGAGGTACATATATATATAAACAGTTTATTAAAATTCACCGTTTCCTGGGACAAATATTTTCGGCGAAATAATTTGTAAAATTTGTAATCCGTCCATGCCATGCGCGATAAAATTTCTCAACTCTTTTGCTTGCAAAAAAACGCATGCAAGAATAATTCAACAGATTGTCGAGGTGTGTGCCTTTGATTTTGGGAAAACGAATTAAGAAACTATATATAATAATAAATAAATGTATAAATAAATAAAAAAAGTTTGTGCTTAAAATTTACAAGTGGTTGAAAATTATTAATAAAAATGTTCATTTTTCATTCCTTTTTTTCTCTTTCTCTCTTTTTGCTCTCTCTCTCTCTCTCTCTCTCTCTTTCTCTCTATCTCTCTATCTCTCTCTCTCTCCTCTTCTCCGCAACTCTTTATTATATATGGAAAAAATAACTCCCAATACCAAAAAACAATTTTATTATTCTTTAATAAAATGCTTATTATGATGGAAACATGGATTCACATAATGATTTAATTGGAAAAAATTGAACATCTTTAGGACAAAATGTGTCAAGCAAAGTCACGAGTAATGGGTCAGCGTGTGCCAACGGTTCCTTTGGAGCAGAAGGGCCCGAAACGACAGAGACCGACTCATCAGGGACCGGGGGGGTGCGGAAGTCGTTGGAGAGGAATGGCTCAGCGACGAACGACGCTATTCACCTCCAGAGACGGGTGGGACTCTTCAGTGGGGTGGCTTTAATTGTCGGAACAATGATAGGTAAGTACCCAATTCTTCATTACATTATCATTATTATTATTATTATTATTATTATTACTATCACATATACAGTTATAATCACATATGAGCTGACTAGTTTGAAAAGGATTTAAATTCATTTTCATGTAAGCAAATCTATTAAACTAATTTGCTAGGTTAAGATTTTCCGCGCAAAAGACTTTCATATCAATCAAAGTACTCGATAATTTGAAAGACTAAAGAGTTGCGAGAAAAGCAAACGAATGATTGAATCACAAGGCTCGTTCGTCAAGACGAATCATAAAAAAAATCCAAGATTGAAAAATGAGACAAAATTCGAATTTCTTGAGGTGACTTTGACGTTGATCGAAACAAAGACGCATTTCATTAGGCAAGAGACGCGTGATGTGCTGAATTCTGATCCTTAGAAGCAAGCACCACCCTGTAAAGGAGAATGGACCAGCGAATAAATGGAACCGATCAAGTCTAATCTGAAAGGGTTTAATAATAATTTTATAATCGTAAATCTCCAGTAGAATCCTCAAGAGTAGCCGAATAGATAAGAATCACGACTACCAAGTCAGCGTTCGCGAATTCAAATCTCAGTCGTGCTGGTCGTAGTTGTAGTGAGTGTCCAGTTGGTAAAGGCATAATACTTACCGTTAGGGGAACACAACCACCAGGCTGCGGTCGTCACCGCCCTATCTCTTTCAATTTCTTCTCCACTTTTTATTAACTGTCGATCAGTTGCACGAATTGGAGGCATGCCCTGAGCGACTGAAAAAAATGAACCAAATCGTTAGTTCGATATCAACAACGACCGACATAAATGAATACTTCCAAGAAATTGTCAACATCGACATGCCCTAGTACAATATGTTGTCAAAAAGGCAGCAGTGCATCCTGTTCGCCTTGCAGTCTTTACAGTTATTTTAAAACTCTTCTAATCGCAATCCGATATAGAAACATTCGTATTAAAGTTAGATGAAAGTGATTTTCGAATGACCCTTCACTTTCCTTATATATCTGGATTTCACGGGGTGCAATCTCTGGCACCGGCAACACACAAAATCACATTTATTCGAAATCGAACGGAAGCTATTGAAACCCAATAGAAAGCATTTTGATATTTTTTTAATGTAAAAAAAAAAAATAAAAAAAAAGTATCTACGATTCTGGTCGCTCATTAAGAATTGCGTAATGACATTATTACTGCCACACCTGCTTTACAACATTTCGTTGAAAATATTATTTATTAGGATAGTGATAAACGAAAATCACAAAATTCATATAATACGTGAGACTCAGTTCCAGAAAGTAAAGGCAAAATGAAAAAAAAAATGTATTCCACGAAAAAATGCAATCCATATGGAAAAGTAAAGTTTTGTAAACACACACACACATACAAAACACATACATGACTCTTAGCCGTAAATATGTGTTTGTCTATTAAGCGAACGGACATGAGCTCGTTCCTAGACGTAATTATGGATTAATTAAGTGAACAAGTGAAAAAAAGAGGTACAAAGCGAACATTTAATAAGAACAAGAAGAGAAAAACATTACTTTAACAATTCTATGGCATCTATGGCATTTGTAGAGTTCGCCGGTTTTATCTTTTCCACTGGCAGGTTGCAAGGATTGATAAAGATATTAGCTTATTGAAAAATTGTCGTAAAGCAAACCTGACTTTATTTCCGATTATATTGAAGTTTATTTATTTCGTTTACACCACTTGTGGTACAGGGTAAATTAAGTTAATGCGGGCGTATGTAACATGCAGAAAGGCTTAAGATGGACCCAGTATTTATTAGACCGATCGATTCAGAATCATAATCTGAATTGATTTAAGCCTGTCTGTCCGTCTGTCTGCCTGATGTCTGTCCACGTAAATTTGTGTTTCAGCTAAAGCTCACAATTTTTGAAATATTTTGATGAAATTTGGTACATAGACGTGTTTTCACCCAAGAACGAATAGAGGATCGATCAACTTTTTCAAACACTCCCCATATAACACCCTATTCTGATAAGTTGTATTGCAACTTTCAAAGTTTGTTGGCAAAAGTCAGCTAAGTAGTAGTATGTCGACATTCTAGATTTGTATGAAAACTTTCGAGCGGCTTGGGCAATTTCTGCACCCCCTCTCATATAATCAAAACTGAAGTTCATACTGCAAAAAGTTAAAATTTTCAATGCTTCACGTAATTTAACATAAAATATATACATAGAATAGTAATTTAACATAAAAAAATAAACTGTACCAAATTTTGACCATCTCGGGCTATTTTTTAGATCCTACCCTAATAAGGAAAAGTCTAAGTTTTAATCTGTGGTTACGAAAGTTGACTCACAATAGTAATTTCCTACAAAAGTGAACTCTACAAAATTTGGACCATCTACGTGTACCTTTTGTATACTAGAGCAGAAAAGTCTAAATCTTAATATGTGTTGTTAGAAATTCAGCCGCAATAGTAATAAAAGTAGTAAAAAAATGATCTCTACAAAATTTGGACCATCTACGCCTATTTTTGACTCCTGTCCTATGTAAGGATTAAACATGTACTATGTTAGATTGTGTTTTAGGCCCACTTCCCCAGAAATACGCATCTGAAGTCTTGTGTTCTGTAACAAATAGAAGTATTGCCTTAGACAATGTAGTATAGGGTATCTGCACACAAACGATATGAATAAGTTTATATACTTACTTGCCTCTATCATATGCAAGGACATTTTTATTAAGGCGATGTTTTTATTGTTTCGAAATTTTTTATCCGCCTGAGTGGCCAAGTAGGCACGAGTCTCGACTAGCAATTCAATGATCGTGGATTCAAATCTCAAGTCCGGTAGAGTTTTTAATAATAATAGTAATAATAATAATAATAATAATAATAATAATAATAATATTAATAAAAAAAAACATAAAGCCGAAAGCCTTAGATGCTTGTGCTTTAGGACTTTAGTCTCCGAATTTGTTCTCTGGCTAAATTTACAAAAATAATAATAATAATAATAATGTTTCGAAATTTAAATAAAAAGAAATAAAAACCAAAATAATGCACATCAAAGACAAAACAAAAAAGATCTAAAGTAGAAGCACACATGTGTACATGCATGTATACTTGCAGACATACATATATATATACATAAATGCATATATATATATATATATATGTATATATAAAAATACATACATAGTACATACATATCCATACATAGTACATACATATCCATACATATCCATACACACATAATGTATACATATATATATGTATCAATGTGTGTGTGTGTGTGTTATATATATATTATATATATTGTTTATGTTAATTAGGTAAAGCAGAAAGAGGAAAGCAAAAACAAAATACTTTTGATTAAATGCAATAATTGAACATTGCTTTTTATGTGTATGTAGTTGTGGCCTCGTTGAGTACATCTTATATAAACTTTAAAAAAAAACCGAGATAAAAATGTGGAAAATTGCAAAGCCTTTAACACCGTATATCATATACGACGAACGCCGATATCTACATAATTCGTCATTTTTATACTAATACCATAGGTGTGCATATTCTATCTGTGTCTGTGCGAGCAATGGAAGAGTTCGTTTACCGCTAATTCGGTGATGGAGTCGCCGGCATTATGAAACCTAAGCGATATCAAATGTAAATATGTCAAGAAAAAAAAATATATATTAAATAATAAACTCTTGTTGCTACCTACTATTTTATATCACATCTTTCGAATTGCAAAATATTTTGTTAAATATGGGCGTGTCAAAAATACTCTTACCATTGATACTCAACCATTGACTATAAATAAATATGTAAGGTTTCTATCACGTGAGAGCGCATTCCAATAACAGACAGAGGGACAAACGAATGAACGAATGAAACGATGGGGCTAAAACGAATGAGAGCTTTAAACGGAGTAAAAAAACAAAATTACAAATGAAAGGAAAAAAAATGTATTGAACCGTATTTAAGCCTTTTATGGGTGATTATGACGACATGATATCGGTATCTCGGCATTAAATTATACATATATATATGTATATATATCATACATACAAGTTTAGAATATGGCGCGGCAGTTTGATCTCCTCACCAGCAATTCTTCTTCTTCGCATTACGTATGAGATCCGAATGTACGGCTACCTTTAAATGAAGACAGGCCTACGGTCTTTAGCGAAAAGGAGATCGATGCTAAGAGTTTTATTTCCCCATTCGTTTTAAACGAATTTGACTTCGATTTTCCGGCAACGGCCTCAAGACACTATTATTTCAAGGTCAGAGAAATTATGAGCTCCCTTTCGCCTTTGCCGATCAAAATTGTGAACACTTTTGCTTTCCACGTTTGTCGCTTGTTACTCATAAAGTACAACACATGCCCCATATAAGTTTCCGCTTTTCTTCTAAAACCTGAAAAAATCATCCCGAGCGCATCCAATATTGTAGAGAATTAAAATTTAGTTCTCTTCCTTTTTATATTTTACGTCACTTGCGATACACGGTCTATTAAGTTGGTTACGGACGTATGTAACACGGAGAAGGGCTTACCTTTCCATCCACCTTTTAGTATACGAATCGATGCAGAATCATAAGCATGTCTGTCCGTCTCATGTTTCGCCATGTATTTTGTATGTTCAAGCTGCAGATCGAAGATTTCTTACATGAAATTTTAACGATGTTTGCTATACACACGTACTTTGGGCCAAGGACGAACGCTATCGAAACTGGTTCGAATCGGTTCACTTTTTCGACCACTCCCCATATAACGTCCTATTTTGAAAAGTTTTTAGATGAGGTAAAATTGTAAATTTTCGAAATTTCTCGGCAAAAGTGTCTAAGTAGTAGTATTTCGACATTCCAACTGATAATGTGAAAACTTTAACCGGCTGTGGCAATATTTCGAACCCGCTCTCATATAACTGTTCCCAGCGAAATGGAAGCTTTGTAACAATAGTGAATTTCGATCACATAGACCTACTTTCTTTGGGCCCCACGATATACAGGCGCTATCACGAAACCCAAACTCTTATATGGACAGAAAATTTTACCCTCCAATATGTCAGCTTTCATGACAATTATGGCTTTGCGTGCAAATAATGTGTACTTTTTACCAAAACTAGCGAACAACTGTAAAAGGCGAAGTGGTGTAAGGTATGTAAGAGTCGATGTTACCCGACTACAATATTTTCACTTGTTTCTATAATGGCGATAATGGGGATAGGGGGAATGGGGAAATATAATTTTCTTACTTGTTGGAACCCTTATTGATTAAAAATTCTGTAAGTAATTTTCTAATCGTGCGGCACGTTGTTCCGAAATTTACATTAACAGCCTTTTAATTCATACGGCATAGTACTGTAGCCATCTTTTCATCAAATTTTCTACATCCTGTATAGATTACGTGTAATTGCTTAGCTTGTCTTTCTTCACGAACGTCTTCTACAGGACAATGACAGAGTTTACTGCAGATTTACTATAAGAAGTTTACATATTTTCTAACTACTTTCCGTTACGAAATGTGATTAAAAAATGTTTTTCTCGTTGGAAAACTTGATTTTTCGAAAATTATTAGCGACAACTTCGATAGAAAAATGTTACACTCATACGCAATAACGTCGTATGATGCCTGACTATCGACTAATAAATTCATATGATTTTTACTGTAACGGGACAAAAGCAAAAGTAACCCTTGAAGACTGGCATTATCTAAAAATTATATAGATTCAATGATCAACAGTCGTCGTACACTTCTATACCATCGGGCGTCACTCAACCTTTGTTGAGTGATGTATTCTATGCATTCTAAAGAAGTTGTCGCTATATGAGGCGAACGCAAAGTTTTCCGTAAACTTTTTATCGAGGTAAGCTAAACCATTCAATTTAGTTAAAATACTGTTACATTTCGTCTTCTTCTAATTTCCCTTTTCTTTGGGATTGTCGCTAAGATGGCGAATGTTTTTAAAGTTGATGCTTGCTTTCGATGCCCATAACATATATATATACACTTTCAAGTAAAAAAGCCATTAAATATCTTACATTTCTTCACCTACATTTATTCATGTAACGTCTTTTGAAAATAAGCACATCCCTTACATGGGAGGTGCCCGAAAAAGTAGGCCAATCTGCACCATTTTCAATAGGGTGCGTCCTTGAGCCAAAAGACGTCAGACAACCAAATTTTATCAAAATATCTCAAAAATGTTGGCCTTTAGGTTGAATACAAGTAAACACTGACAGTCGGACAGACCGGCTTAGAATCACTTTCCGAATCGATCGGCATAATAATGCGATGGTTCTATCTTAAGACTTCTGAATGCGCCATATGTCCGTACAGTCTTAATATATGTTTGTATCACGCGCGGTGTAGGGTATAAAAAAACAAACAAAAAATGTCAACAAACCAAAGCGTGGGTTTGTGTCTTTTACCGAATCAGTTAAGCATTTATTTATATTTACAAAAGTTTCTTCTTAACATAGTTTTCCTTTCCTCTCTTTCTTATTTGTTTTTGCTCGCTAAGATTACAGACGATTTAAAAATAAAGGTTTATAATTTGAATTTGTCGCCATGACAGAAATAATTATCCTATGCATTAAATTAATTAGAAATGCTGACATTTTCTATTTTGCGGTTTTTCTTTTAATTAACATTTTAATTTTTATATACACATACACATATGCACACACTATACGTAAAAAAAGTTCGTTTCACGTATATGTTATGACGTTTACCGCTTATTTGAAATCAGATAAGAAAATGAAAAGCGATCATTATAAGCTGTTCCCGTGCTTGCCGTTTTAGAAAAATTCCGATCATTTTCCATTATAAGCTTTAACGTTTTGCTTACATAACTACTATGGAACAGTTTCAGAACGATTATTGAACTTAACGTAACGATTCCATAAGAAAAAGGAGAACAATTCGCGATTAATTTGAATGATCGAGAGAGCGCTTTTTTTTTTTCGTTAAGAGAGAGAAACATTGGCCACCGGTAGCGTTCGTTTGTTTTTTATAAACACAAAACGGTCACTAGCGTTTTAAGTGATTGGGGTCGACACAGTTAACGAGGCAGACACAGTAACGTTGATCGTACCGAAAGACAAGAAACGTTCAAATTTTATTATTTCGACCACGAGGTGCCCGCGATGACGGCGCCAGTTGCGGAAAGCAGTTTTAAAAAGTACCAAGCAAGTCCCGACGTAGCAAACGCGATGATTCCGATAATAGAAAGCATATCGAAATGTCAGATGCAACAAATTGCGATGTCTGCGATAGCATATGACGAGAAATACCGGACCGCCCGGACACAAACGTGATGAAATGACGCTTTCAGTCAAGGAAACGGCAAGAAAGCGCGATCTGTCAATGCAGAAATAATTGGGTGAGCACGTGACTTGATATGACATTATCTCTCTGCCTTAAATTACCATTGCTTGCGTTGATCCGGTTATTTTCTTATCGCGTATTGCTCCTAACTTTGCTATATCCTCTTCTTTATCTTAATTGTGTGCCGCGGGGCGATACTTTTTCAACAGAAAACTATTCTCGGGCAACGTATGCAGTTACAAGAAATCGTGGGCAACTGCATGTTATCAAAAGTAAAGCCTTAAAAAAAAACTTTAACGGGGGGGGGGTTTACAAAAAAATGTTCACCTGTCAGATGGCATTTCGATGGTTAGGTATTTTTAATAAAAAATATTACTACGGAGAAGGCACGAAAGCATTATAAAATATATTAAGGTATTAAAATTTTTTAGGTAAACCTACAGATTGGCTTACTTAATAGTTGATCTAAGCCGCGGAAAAGATTGCGTAGACATGTGGGTGTTTTAAGCGTATTGTAGTTTAAATTATTTTCGCGTATCTTCACTTTCATTACCGTTAAGGATGTTTATCGCAGATACTACACAGTTGGGCAGACGTGAAAATGGACGGACAGACAGACGAACATGCTTAAATGCATTCCGAATTTGAAGCTGACCAAGAGTTTATATTCTTTATGGGATTTTTGAACCTTGCTTTTGTACGTTATAAATATTTTCGATAGGCGTGGCCGATTCTTTCCATTTTGGTGCAGGTACTATACCACTGCTCATATAGTATTCGTTTAAATTTTTTTGTAGGTTTATCTGCCGCACTCTATGAGTAATGATTACAAAACCAATTTTTTAATCCTTTCGGAGAACAGAGGTGTCATCGGTTTACGTGGCACTGTAGGCGTATTCTTCGACCTATTTTACCCATTTTTAATATCAGCAGAATAGCCAATGTTTCTGTCACATTTGCAGAGCTTATAAAAATGGACAGATGGACAGACGGACTCATAATGGTAAATTGATTCAGAATTTTATGTTGATCAAAAGTATATATACCTTAAGGAGACTCTGAAGCTTCCTCCTGAAGTTTGCATTCAGTTTTGACCAAATGAATGTATCCCTCATCCTTTGGTGATGGGTACAAAAGCTAAGAAACTATTAGTGGATTTTTGATTTTCGCGTGGAAGGAATTAGAGAAACAATAAAACGTAAAGGGAAATGTTCATTAAGTAAGGGAATTAAAGAACGTGGTGTTCATAATCACGTTCTCTCTTTTTCTTCTTCTTAACACATACGATAGCGAGACTCATGTCGAATAAAAACGTGTGTGCCATAATAATTTTCTTTAATATATTTACACTTGTACGAATGAGATCTACATTTTATATATATTTTATAATCTTAGGGTCTGGAATATTTGTGTCGCCATCTGGTCTACTAGTACGTACTGGTTCCGTTGGTGTAAGCTTTATTATATGGCTGGCCTGTGGTTTGCTCTCTCTGCTGGGTAAGTAATGATTAAATTTAAATGCAATTAATTTCACAATAACACGAACACTTCGTTTCTGTCGCGTTCAGTATGTAAGGCCCTGTCGATATGTTTTAACTCAAGGGCGGATGGACGGACGGACACTATCGCTTCGCATGAGACGGCTTTTCAAGATCATACCATTCGCCCTGCACTTATCTACCAAATGTAGATAAGATAATTGAATCCCTTTTCTATTTAGAAGAGTAAATCGTCTGTTGATGATTTGCTATATATGCACTTGTATAAGAAGATAAATAAGAAGAAGAAAAAAGTAATTTGATATCGATTCTTGACAAAACTCAGATTTCAACTAAGGGAGAAATGGATTTAAAATATCAATGAAGCATTTTTCAAAATCATGTAAAATACACCGATAATGACTCACTCCCTTTATCACATAAGATCGCAAGTTTAGATACAGTCGCATGAAAATGATTTGAATAAAGTCTATCGTAGATCAAAGTTTCTCTGCTGACATTTAAGCTGCCGTATAAGTAATAATCTGGCCCTTACTGGACAAAATAAAAGATTCGGTTAACTCAACATCGTAACGGCAGGAGAACGATCAATACAACGCACAGACACATTCCTGTCTAGATGTGACGAACTTAAGCAAAAATAAAACTGAAGATAAGTTGCGTTATTTGACTCAAATAAATGATTGGATGAGCCACAGGTTAGGTAATAAAGTATTTGGAAAATCATGGCCGCATCTTTCTTTGCGTAATAAATCCAAAATGTATGTAATGAACACGACTGTTATTTCCCTATATAAGCGACTCGACAAATCTCTTTATTCAGATCACAGTAAAGGCGAGCAATAAAGAAAAAACAAAAAAAAATATATGTTTACTTGACAAATCAAGTCACTTGATGGTATGGGTTATAAAAACGTCAAATTTGCATTTAATGTAAAATCTGCTGTAAACAATCCAAAGTAACCTGTTGCACATGACACGGTGTTTTTATTCAAGAATTGGCTTAAGGCCAGTTTCGATTTACTCATACATACGTCGTACAAAATGTGAAAGAACTGAACGGTACATTAGGTATAAACGACTGCTGTTATTCAAAATGAATTAGAATAACAAAAGCAAGAGAAAAAAGAAGAAGAAGAAGAAGAAGAGCCACGCTTAGACTTTTTCATTTGAATAAACACTTGTGCTTAACCGTTTGAGTACCAGACGGTTTTGAAAAAACACTGTCGAAAAATCCCAGACAGTTTTGAAATAAAATCTAAACAGCGCGATCGCGCTGCTTGGGATTCTTCGACAGTTTTTTTTCAAAACTGTCTGGGTTTTCTCGACATGAAATCTGAACAGCGTGATCGCCCTGCTTGGTACCCAAACGGTTAAATATAAGCAACTGGGAACAGTTGGGAATTTCCAAAAAAAAAAATTAATTATAAAAATAAAAAAAAAGTAAAATGTTTAACATCTTACACATAAAAGAATGTCAGCTCATTTTGGCACACCCTTAACACATCTTTAGCTGTATGCGCACTTTCAATTAGCTATATACTTGTATATACATAAGCATATATATATATATATATATATATATATATATACTTCTATACAGATATATACACATATGCATACATGTATATACGTGAGCATGTATTTATGTATTCACAAACGCAGCTACAGGCAAAGGAATGAGAAACAAACAAAGAGTGAAAGGAAGAGATATAGAAAGAAATTACGTGGCTGCATATTTCAATTTTTCGTTTATGTGGGTATGTTATGTGTAAATATTTTGCGATTTCTACCCCTAAATACTTTCAATAAGTGAATGGCTTTTGCTACAGCGACACAACGTAAAACTAAATATGCAAAAAATTTATATTTATTTATTGCCAATTCTTTTATGCCGACCACTTTAATTTCAAAAAAAAAAATCTAATTTTAATACCCTATAATATAGGATGTGGGCAGAAAAGTTTTTCCATTTCTGTACACGTACACGTAGCGTCATGCATGGAATGTACACATCTGTTGTGCTTTATACGTAATGATCAAAATACTCATTTTCTTTTTGGCTTTGAAAGGAGAAGTGCTCTCAGATTATGACTCTTCACAGGCGTATCGTTTGACCGATTTCGCTCATTTTCATTACCATTTTACCGGTACGACTTTTCTATATTTTTGCAAAAAATTTAATTCCTGCGATTAGGAGATAGTTGATCATTGAAATTCCGTTGGCGGACAGACAGACACGCATGTTTCAATTGAATCCAAAATTGATACTAATGAAGAAGAAATCGTCTAAGGCCCCTGAAGTGTCCTTCTGCATGTTGCATATATTTCGATAAAACAAATGTATTCCATGATGCGGCGTTGCGTGTAAAAAATGGTGCTACAAGTGACACGCATTGAATAAACACAAAGTAACTTCAAATTATAAATGAAAACACAAATAAAAACATTATAACGGGACATGGCTCACAGGATGCCAATATATATATGTGGAAAGTGGTCGGAATGGTTTATTCCTGAGCGAAACATGTCGATGTACCAAATTTCATCAAAATATCTCAAGAGTCCCGACCCGTACATGAAACACCAGGCAAGAAGACGGAAAGACAAACGATCGATATAATAAAAGATCGGCTTTTCTCAACTCCTTGCATGGCGTAGGTTATAATGCTAAGTTTCCATAACTAAAGACATTATTATGATTATTATAAAAATAATTTATTATTGTTTGTCCCTGAGTAGGTCGCTGAATTTTAAATAGCCCATTAGATGGTAGTTGAGCTTGGTCTCCATGACCTTCCGCTACAGACCGGAAATGACTTTGATATAAGTTGCTTGTCAGTTCTACACTATATAAACTTTCTCCTTCGCCCTCTCGCTCGCTCTAACAAAACATCACCAATCCGATGACGCTTAGTTGTTCTATTCTCGAACTTCCAGGGCGCATCGAACGGAAGAGTATATTATTGTTTTCAAATATTTTTAATAAATTGAAATGCATATATATATATATATATATATATATGTATGTATGGATATATATATTCCTTTACATTTTTAATCAACGTGAATGTTAAATTAATTTAATTACATACATATATCTGTTGTTTGTTTTTTTTTTTTGTTGCTACGTTTTTGGGCCAATTGAGGCCGTTATGTCGGAACTTTGCTCAGTAGTAAACATTGGTTCTGAGTTTTTTTTTCATTCTTCACTCTCGTCAGTTTAAGTTCAAAATTCAAGAAAATAGTGTTTTTCCGGTCGCCTTCAATGATCTAAGACTTGGTATAATGGATATTTTCCGATTCTTTAATAAATTGTCGTAACGTACTTGAGCGTAACGCATTAAAAAAATTCAATTTAAACTGCGTACGAAACTGTAACTCATAACGCATACTGAGCCACAACATAAGACATAAGACCACTAAAAAGTTTGTCGAGAAATGGAGGCGTCGTCCACTCATAGACACATCCGGCATAGACGGAATAATTAAAAATTTTGCCATTCTTATATATATATATATATGTATTCTGATAATTTCTTTTAAGGCGCTCTGGCATATGCTGAATTAGGTACGATGAATACATCGTCAGGTGCTGAATGGGCATATTTTATGGACGCTTTCGGACCAGCACCGGCATTTTTATTTTCATGGGTATCAACTTTAGTTTTAAAGCCATCGCAAATGGCCATAATTTGTCTCTCATTTGCACAGTATGCGGTTGAGGCATTCGTATCGGAATGTGATCCACCGATGTCGGTTGTTAAAATGGTGGCATTATTAGCTATTGGTAAGTTAATTGGTACACATAAAAACACACACACAAGCGCCAAATAATAATTTTATATAGATTTCTTTTAATGTCTTCTTCCTCCCTTACGTTTTTCTTCTTTGCCAGTGATGATATTGTTTGTAAATTGTTATAGTGTTAATTTGGGTATGGCAGTTCAAAATATATTTACGGCCGCTAAATTGGTGTCTGTGATAATTGTCATATGCGGCGGTGCCTGGAAATTAATACAGGGCAATACACAACATCTATCGAGTGCATTTAATGGATCTACACCCACCTTTGGGGCTATAGCAACGGCTTTCTATACAGGCCTTTGGGCCTACGATGGCTGGAATAATCTAAATTATGTGACCGAGGAGATAAAGAATCCAAGCAAAAATCTACCCCGCTCTATTATAATTGGTATACCTTTGGTAACATTGTGTTACACTTTGATAAATATCTCCTATCTAGCGGCCATGTCCCCCACCGAAATGATTGAATCAGAGGCAGTGGCTGTAACATTCGGTAATCGTATATTGGGTGTTATGGCTTGGCTGATGCCATTAAGTGTTACCATCAGTACCTTTGGTAGTGCAAATGGTACCTTATTTGCAGCGGGCAGGTAATGAAAGTATTACATACTTATGCATATATCCAAATATTTATTTTACTCGTTATTAGAAAACACTGAAACACCCAAAATAAATAAATATAAAAAGAATTTTACTGCTCACCGCCGGGGAGAATGAGACAGACTGCCTTTGAGACCGACAATCCTTACCGCATCTCTATATGCATATATTCTAAATCCATTCACCCATTCGTCCGTTTGCATGTATGTGTGCTGCATTGTCGTTTGAAACTCTAAAAGTCTTCAAAGTTGAGGTAAACAGTCCGTTCACAATATCCATAAATCGACATAATACTTAAAACCGCAACTAAATAACTTACTAACTAATATTAGGTGCTTGCATGTATTTTGATCATTTTTTTTTTCACTTGGAAAAAATCATTTATTGAGAACAATAATTGATGCAATATATATTAATCGAAATGTTTGCCATCATTTTCTAAAACCTTTTTCCATCTTTCGGGTAAGATGGCGGTACTTCTTCAGCATTTCAAAACCGCATGACAGCCAGATCAGCCGGCTGAAGCAATCTCAAGAAGTGGTAATCAGAAGACGTTATGTCTGCAGCAGAACTCCTTTGCATCTGCTGACCACTACGGCTGGTCTTTTGCGCAGCAACACATCGTGCAATTTGAGCAAATGCCGTCGACAGACATCTGCCGTAACAGGGTTTCATGCAAATGTTCGTAATACACTACACTTTGCTGATCCCACCATATGCACAGAAAAACTCAATGGTTTTGAATATTCCTCTTCGATGCCGATGTCGATGCCTCTTCTGGACTAACCCATGACTTTTTGCGCTTGAGACTGTCGTAGTAGACCCACTTTCCATCACTGCAGAAAACTTTTTGTTTTTTTGCTTGGCTAGCGGTTCGAAATGACATTTTCAATCAATCCGTACGGTAGCCATTTTCCCCCTTTTGGATCCTTCTCATCGCATGCAATCGTCTAGAAACAATTGCTTTACAACTAAGCTGTTCGCAAGTTCTTTGAGAGTTTGAGTTGAGTTTTCGTCCAATTGTCTTCGCACTTCTTTTGTTCTCCAAGTCGTTCGTTGTCATTGACAAAAAAATCATCACTTTTAAACCGTTGAAAGCACACTTGACAATTGGGATACGGTAAAGCAGCTTCGCCATAAGCTTCTAAAAGCGCATGATGGGCACCAGCAGTAGATTTCCTCAAATCAAACTACAAAGATAATGAATGTCGAAAACGTAATTTTGAGCGTTTCATGATTGGCGTCTATTCGCGTACATTGAGCAACTCAATAATGGAATAAGTGGAAAGGTCAAAATCATCGTTGCGTACATCATTATATGCATTATTATGTACTTTCATCAAAAGATGCTGCTGATCAAAATATTTGCAAGTACCTATTGAAAAACATCAGACTTCTAGAGCCATGGTCTGATGATAATAATAAAAAAAAAAAAAAAACAGTGATATTCATATTGCGATTATGAAATCTATGCTTTGTTTCTTCTTTTTTTATTGAAAAGCCTTTGAAATGAGAAGATAGCGTAGAAGGGAAAATATTAAAATAACTAAGCTGAAGTTGTTTTTAAAAGGGCGGGCTTAGGCTACTTTTGAAACAAACGGCTCACATATTGGTGCCTCAGGTGGTGGGCAATAAACATTGGCCCCTAAAGAAAATCTAGTTTCCTTAATGAATTATTTTCTCAATAGATTGTGCTTTGCGGCTTCGCGTGAAGGTCACTTATTGGATATATTATCGTATGTACACGTACGACGATTAACCCCAGCTCCCGGCTTGATTTTTCATGTAAGTATTCAATTCAAGTAACATTATATTTTTGTATTGCAAAGGGTGTGGCATTTGGAGAATTTTCTTGGGATGGAAGGTAGTTGGTAGGAAGGTAGGAAGTATTCGAGGAAGCAATAAAGCATATGAAAAAGTATTAAAAAATTGCAATACCGACGTCACTCTCGCAAGATATCTTTAATTTAAAGAGCCCTGTGACCTCTAGTGGGGGCGAAAAAACAAATCCTTCAATGTACAGAACTGAACTTGACTATTGAAAATAGGCTGAGCACAAAACTACAGGACGGACGGACGGACAAGCTTAGATCGTTTTAGAAATTGATTCTGAATCGATAAAAGGTGGGTCTATCTCGTCACCTTCCGAATGTTGTTTACATCCGTATAAACTTAATATCATAAATGGTTTAGGATATAACGAACACCTTCTCAAGATATCTGTTGGCATATTAGAGAGGTTAGAAATCAACTGGCAAAAGACATTAAGCTGTAATTATTTTCCTTTCTTCAAGACTATTTTTCGGAGCACTTGGAGCTAAGCAAGAAATTTCGCGCTTAAAATTTCTTTCAGACAGAAGACTCAAGGCAATTATCGATTGTGAAATGTTTACTACCTCGGTATTACCCCTTAGTTGAAACAATATAGGTAATGATGGGTTCACACGTTCAAGGGGAACATAGTTCGACAATTTGTTTTGCCTTAACGGATAAGGCCGCGTACCCACGCATTTCTGGAATTTGAAAACTATCGCTGAGATTTATGCAAGGAAATATATTGTTGTAGAACTAAATAGATGAATTCATTTATGAGCAAACCGTTATCTAGATCGGCCGTTCACCTTGCCCTCAAGTTCTTCCAAGCCGTAGATGGCCTCCTGTTTGCGATTCTCTTTATTCCTTTATAGAAATTTGAGTTGTGTTAATCTCTTACGATGAAGTTTTAGGTGTGAACAACATACGTCACGCGAGACATCGTTTTCGCAAGCGCTTTGTTTCAAAAGAAAACAAATCGCATTCGGTCGGATCTTTACCATACATATATGCAAATTAATAGGTATTGATGAATAAAATTTCAAAAATCGTACTTTATTTTCTTTTCCAGTCTCTTATTGCTGCCGCCATGGTCTTATACGGTACCATAGATTCTTTAATTGATTTCTTTAGTTTTACTGCCTGGATTTTCTATGGTGGTTCCATGTTGGCTCTAATTGTAATGCGCTATACCAAACCCAACTATCCACGGCCCTACAAAGTGCCAATTATCATTCCAATTGTGGTTTTGGTAATCTCATTGTATCTGGTAGTAGCACCCATTATTGATACACCGCGTATTGAATATTTGTATGCCTGTCTTTTCATTCTTGCTGGCTTAATATTTTATATACCATTTGTTAAGATGGGCATGACACCAAGATTTATGAGTAAGTTTCAAATAAATTATCTAAAAACAGAAAAAAAAAATAAATAAAAAAACTGAATTGCAAATTAATGAAGATATTCTTTAGATAAAGTTACTTTATTTCTTCAATTACTATTGGAAGTGGTGCCGACCTCAAGTATGGCCATGTTTGAATAAACGTCTAACTGTTTAAAATCATATTATTTTATTAATTATTCCTGACACAAATATTCAACAGCAATGGAAACTGTGAAAGTAATAATAAAATGAACAGCAACATTCAAATTTAAGTAGATATTAGTACTATATATATATATATACATACATAGATATAGATATATATATATATATATATATATATATACTTAAAGTTTAAAATAGATTTTAAAAGAAAAACTTAAACTTGTTGTGTTACGTAGCTGAGACGCTTAAAATAATAAAATACATTAAATATATATATATATATATATATATATATATTGACTATATATGCATACATACATATTAATATATATATGTGTACATATATATAAATATACATACTTAATCAGTTTCGTTTCTCTATTCTAGAGACACAAACACAAAATTTTATAAATTTATTTTTTATATTTTATAAACTTTTAAATGAAAAATAATGTAAACATTGTCTTAAAAATTAAAGTTATCTATCATTTAAAGGATACTATTAATAAAAATTCAAGTTACAACAGCAATAATATTTACGTGCACACTTTATTGTATTCTTTATTTAAATTTTTTTAAATTTAAAACAATTGCGTAAGTACGCGCATCATTAACCGAAACTCTTTGGCATTTTTTGGGTAATAAATGTATTTATCTGCAATGGTAATTCATCGCGCCCCAAATTCATCGCCAGTACAAAAAAAAAATGTGTTTTCAAAGTTTTTGAATCGGCACATCGCTCACCACCATATCCATTTCTTATGCAAGGTGTCCTATCTCGATTGTATTTTGATCATAACTCATGCAAGGTAACGTTTCTGGATTGTATTTTGATCATAAATCATGCAAGGTAACGTTTCTGGATTGTATTTGGTCATAAATCATGCAAGGTAACGTTTCTGAATTGTATTATACCAAACATCCCTGCTTTTAAATCACTTTTATCAAACTTTAGGCAACTGTTTTTATTTTAAGATATTAATTCGTGATTGTTGAGTTTCCGCTATGCTTTTAATCATATTTAATAACAACTTCTCAATTTTCCTATTCGAAACTGTGAATTTAAAAAATCGCCCAAAAAGAATATTATAGAAATGTCATCACGGATTAGCATTTACTTTGACCTAGATGCATAGAATCAGAGTACCATATCCCTATTTTTGGGTAGGCGCCACGTTATTATTGGTGTTGTTGTTTGACAGATGTACTTATAATTTGGTTTTATTTGTCCGTTAATTTATTCAATATATCGTTTAAGAACCATCACTAGCGCAATAATAAAAACATACGGTAGAAAAAATTACTTATTATTTTCAAATATTAATACTTAGCTTAGTAGCATAAAAAACGACAATAGTTTTAAAGCTTTGGTTAAAATAAAAATGGAAATAACTTTAGCGCTTATAAAACCTCATGTTATGCGTAACACAATAGCTTTTACAGCTATAAAGCAATTAATAAAGGATAATTTCACTATTTTGGATTCCAAAGAGGTGTACATCACTAAAGGATTATCGGAATTGTTTTATGCAGAGCATAAAGGGAAATTTTTCTACAATCGTTTAACAACGTTCATGGCAAGGTAATTAAAAGAAAACGTAAACTGAAATTGTCCAAAATATTACTAACAAATTTTTGTTTTTAATTCAGCGGCCCATGTTATGCTTTCATTTTGCAATCTAAAGACTGTATAGCAAAATGGCGTACTTTAATGGGTCCCACTAAAGTCTTCAAAGCTGTTTATGCACACCCCGGTTGTATACGAGCACTTTACGGTCTCTCCGACACTCGAAATGCCTGTCATGGTTCAGATAGTAAAACTGCAGCGTTCAAAGAAATAGCGATATTATTTCCTGATTTCATAAGAGATAATGTTTCCGAGAATAGCTGATAGCAAAGAAATGAAATTTTTTTCTTATAGTCATTTTCAGCTTGAGGTTATATTAACGTAATACGTCACTTTCAATGTCATCAAATACTCATGCTTTAATCAACGGAAGATTGAGAGGAATATTATTTCTTCATAGCGTTCTGACATGATAACGTTACTAAGCTTTCAAAGCTATTCTTAAACGTCCATCAAATGTGTTGTGAAAAAATCTCACTTTTGCTACATCATACAATAGATTGTTACGTGACAAAATTGGCGATTTTACAAAAAGTGACAGTTCGAAAACCGCGATGAGCAACTTTTTTTAAACAAAATACTGAAAACAAGTAAGAAAGTTCTATTCGTTCTGAAGTGAATTTTGCACTCCCTAAACCTTAGACCAATAAAAAAAGTTTTGGTATTAATAGTTGGTGGCGTGTCAATTCGTTGGTCGTTGAATTTTTCGCCTAGATAGCTGTAATAAATATCAGCTATAGATTATAAACTGTACTTTCCTTTCCAATATGAAAGACAAAATGAAGGATGATCACGCCTATAATTTGTGCCTCGAATTAACAATATAAGTCAAATCTTTGTAATCGCAATCGTTTTAGCAACAGAAGACAAGCGAGCGAGCACGACTAAAAAGCATTATTTTAGAGAGCTTTCGCAGTTCGCAGTTATAAGTGGGAATGCAGATTCAAGTCTTTCTCACCTTTTAATAAGAGGTACGAATGAATGCAAATGGAAGGTTTTTTTACTTGTTTTTAAAAGCTGAAAAAAGCACAACTTTCGCGCATTGCACCCATTAATTGTCAACACTACGCGCACTACGCTGAACAAACGGATATAAAAACGTATCATCTGTACGAAAATGGAAAAAAAAAGAGGGAATCAGTGCCTCTAGACGTACGTATTTTGCTTTATGCATATTTTAACTTACAAATTTGATTGATATTGTTAAATAAAATAAGCTATGTTATTAAATAAATTTTTGAATACGTCTGTTAAGAAATCTCTACTGCGTAATTTATCAGCGAGAAACGGTTTAAGATATTTGTCCGGTGTTTCCGTTGACAAGTTTGATCATTTGGATTTTTATAATGAAAAATTGCAGAAATATTTAGAATTTTTACGCAAGGAATTTTATAATTTACGTGCTAATGCTTCAAGCAATCGGGACTACCGGAGAATTGCTCAACTATCGGATGTAGTGAAAGCACTAGAGCAACATCGCGTTGTCAAAGGAAATTTGATATCGAAAGAAGAAGTAGCAGCTGAAAAGGATGAAGATATGAAGGAGTTGATGGAGGAAGAAAATAAGGTATACGGGGAATTACTAAGAAAGACTGAAGCGGAATTATTAAACCAAATGTATATAATGGCAGACGGTGAGAACTATGAATCTGTAATATTTGAAATTACAGCTGGTGCTGGAGGTCAAGAGGCTATGTTGTTTGCTAAAGAGTTATTTAACATGTATACTAATTATTTTGACAAACACGGTTGGGATTATGAAATTTTAGTCGAAGATTTAACAGATATTGGTGGCCTGAGGCATGCTAACGTGACGATAAACGATACAGAGGCCTTCAGAAGATTACGTTACGAGGCAGGCGTTCACCGCGTGCAAAGAGTACCGGCCACTGAAAAATATGGGCGAGTGCATACTAGTACCGCTTCGGTGGCAGTTATACCTAGGCCGGCTGATATTGCGATACGTTTATTAGAACACGAATTAAAAATTGAAACCAAGCGGTCTAGTGGCGCTGGCGGTCAGCATGTGAATACCACCGACTCTGCCGTGAGAATTGTCCATTTACCTTCTGGTGTAGCTGTCGAAAGTCAAAGTGAGCGTTCACAAATTAAAAACAAGGAGATCGCCTTAAAAAGGCTTCAGTCGAAATTAATACAAATAGAAATGGAATCTGCGGAAGCTTCTGTAAAAGGTACTCGCAAAGCTCAATTAGGCAATTTGGAACGCAATGAAAAAATACGTACATATAATTTCTCGCAAGACCGCATAACCGATCATCGCATAAGAAATGGCACTGTATACAACCTTAAAGAGTTCTTACAAGGGGGGGAAAATCTCCACAACCTCATTGAAAAACTGGCCATAGAAAATCGCAGAAAAAATCTTCAAGAGATGATTGACAATTTTCAAGATTCCGTCACAGAGCTAGTCAATAAAGAAAAAAATTAATTCTTGATAAACTACGGTCGGTATATATTTATTTAGCAATATTACTCCAATCCCCTACTGAACCCATTTGCATTAAATGCTTACGTACAGCCTTCTCCATAACAGCTTTTATTTTGCGACAACCATTCAAAGCATGTTCCAAGACTTTAGGCAAATGCTCCAAATGAAACCGTTGCGACATTTCCATAAATGCTATTTTATTAGAGAGAGGAAGTGAGGCAACGGTTAAAGTTGGTCCACCGGAAACTTCCTCGAAATGTGATACATCCATTAAGGGAACATTGTTTTTGCTTAATGAAGCTGTACAGGCTATCACATACTCCTTTAAGCAAATTCCGGCATCAACCAAAGCTAGGGTGGCAGCATTTAAAGCTACGGCATAATTAGCGCCGTCCGCTTGCAGAACTTCGACGTAGACATCTATTTGGGACCGTGGATATAGCTCTGTTCTTATAGCGGCTTTCAGTGATTGTCTCAAATAAAGAGTTATCTCCTGTGATTTGCGATCACCTCTGGGACGTTTTTTGCGTTCAGCAGTTGAAAATGTAGCCATACTATACTGACAATTAATTACAACCTCATTAAAGTCCACTCTCTTACTCTGAGCTTGGTGAGGGCCGTAAACAGCAGCCAACACCTTAGTGTTACCTTGCTCCAAATAGGCACTACCATCGGGTTGTTCAAATACGCCCAATTTACATTTAATATGACGCAATTCGTTCGGCCGTCTGCCATCCAGTCGTAAGCCTTGATCGCTCAATAATTCCAAATTAGACATTTTAGTGTTTCTTTTTTCTTAAAAGGAGAGTTTGTTTAGTGAAATGAACTCATATCAACAAAATGCGGATTATCCTACCTTTACAGCAACAACACAAAAATAGTGGTTTTTTAATGCAACATGTACACATTATTATGTTGATGCGATAAATTACAACACTAAATTTGTTACTCGCTGACGTATATTAAGCATGCTTAGAATTGTGAGCTGGACAACTTCGTAAATAAAGATTTTGGTAACGAATAAGAAGGTAGTACAACTCTTTCTTCTAAAATAAAAAATGAATCCAATGTTTCTTTTTTAAGTATTCTACATTTTCAACATGAGTAAAAAAAAAATCGGACTTTAAAAAAGACTTCTAGCAAATGACATATTCTTCATATGAGTTCCAAAATTAAGGTAAAAGTACATTTTTCAGAAAACCATTAGTTTTGTTTGCTTAAACGATGAAAGCAAATAAACCACTGTTGATAAATTACAGTCTTGTTTTGCTTACAATTTTTCTAACGTATAGAATAGTATTAATAATATATATTAAACTAGATATGCCCCGTTTTTATAAATATTATACTTTTCGAAAATTATTTTCCTTTAATACTTAAACATTTACTTAATAGCCTCCTCGAACTTATTGAATGTTATTATTCCATTACTTTTCCATGCGAATTTTCAACAAAATTGTTGAAAATAAGCTGCTTTTTGATTGTATTTCCCTTAAATCATCGCGATAAGGTAAATACATTATAAAAAGTTATTGCCGCTATTCTATTCTATTCATTCCCAGTATTAAAATCAAGTGCGTAATCGCGATTCTTAAGACAGAGGTGTAATCAAAATTGGTATTTTTATGGTTCATTTTACATTTTAAGAAACGTCGAAAGAGTGAAGTCTGTACACGCTTGTGTTAGTATTGATTTTCATTCGTTGATGTATTTTGTAGTAAATAAAGTGAAATTTTATAAGTTTCTGGCATTTCTTAAAATATTCCGTACAAAATGGTCGGTTTCCTAGTAGACATAACTGAGTAATTAATAACTTTTTATAAAAATTTAAAATTTTCTTAAATATAGGCTTCAACAAGTTCAAGTGCAGTGGGAATGTTGGAAGAACGACGTATATGGGTTGGAAATTTAGATCCGCGAATAAGCGAGTAAGTTGATAAAGGATTTTATAAAAAATTATAATACATTTTGTAATTGTAAATGGAATAAAAAGCTTATTTGTATAATTCTGCTTTTTTTACAAATTATTGGTATCAACTCTTGAAAATTGTGCAAAAATGCGGTCCTATTGAAAAGTTTGATATGCTCTTTCACAAAGGAGGCCCTATGGCGGGTCAATCGAGAGGCTATGCATTTGTAACCTTTAGTTCAGTATGTTACATCTATGAGAAAATCGTTGCATTTTGTTAAATTGTTAATTTTTTTTTTTTTATTTTGAATAAGAGCGAGGGCGCTGCAACGGCCTTGGATAAATTAAATGGTAAACCTGTACTTAATCGTCCGATTGCTATTAGGTTAGCAAAAAATGTAAATTATGTGAGTATTATCAGTGTCATTATGAATGAATAGAATGTATATTTAAAGGATTTTTTGCTTTTAAAACTTTAGGACGAGTTGGAGCGTCCTAAACCAAAAATAAAAATTCCCGCCTTGGGTACGGGGAAACGCGAGGGGAAAATTAGTAAAGAAGAGGCGATTAGAGCCATTGAGCAAAAGCTGAAAATATTGGAAAATCATGCTGACGACGATTTAGAATTGGATCAAATCGGTAGCAGCGGTGGGCCACAAATTCCGCTTATACAAAAGTACCAATTCAACAAAGATCGTGATAGCAGCGCAAATATGACTATTCAGAGACGGCATTACCATCATAAATTGAATGCGGGACCTTACACAAGGCACCAAAGACCAAAAAGAAGATAAATATTTGTTTTACGTTGGATTGATTATACACAAATAGTTGTAAAACCATAGAATAATTTGAGTTACCAAAAAATAAGAAAACTATATGTGAATTATTTATTTGATATTATAGGAGAAAATTTTTATTTATTTAGGAGCGAATATGTGTTTGCCACGTAAATGATCGGGTAAAGGTACGGTACCGGGACAAGGAACTTGGCCAGGTATTTCACATATGCAATGACGATTGCAACCGTAGCCAAAGTTCGCAGGGTTGTCTTTGCTCTCGACCATTCTGGCCTCGGCATCCAACTGTTCTCTATAAAAAATTTATTGAAATGAATTTTTTACTTAGCTGTATAAGAACTTACTTTGTTTTTCCCACTACTTTCAATAGATGCTCCATAATTTCGTGACGATTTTTGCTGTCAATATCAATTAACATATCCCGTCCATCATCGAAGTAACAACGTATGAAGGGTGATGGGGACATATTTTTAAAAGTGATTACCTGAACTTCAGGATTTTTAAATTGCACTTGCGATATATTCCAAAAAACAAAGTCCCTGCATATAAAATCGAATTAGCATAAGTGAAGCATTTCGAATGTTTTCATAACAAGATTAACCTCGCTCCGCCATGATGTTCGCCGTATGTGTTATAATTGACGCTAAATATTCTCACTTTATCTTTTAAAATCAGCCGGCCAGCGTTTAAATATTGTAAAGTACGCCGTACGGGTGCTCTGCCTTTCATGAACGGCATTTTGCTACAGTTTTTTTTTTTTTTTGCAGATATAATTTTCCAAATTTTCCAAAAAACTAACCGTAGTATTAACATACAAAAGCCAGCTGGCGGTTTTCTTCTTTTTTTAGCAGCTGTTGTTAGGAACTTGCTTAAATCCCTTTAATTATTGTTCGTAACATTTTTGCATTAATAAGAAGCAGATGTTTACACAAACTATGGTTCTAAGGCTTTTTATTTATAGGATTTTCTAAGTTGGAGAATTAAAAAAAACCATTTTAGAGAATGTAAGGTTGGATAATCTTCTGGTTGGTCTTTTCTTTTAGTAATTGTATTAAAGGTCTTATTTACAACTCATTAGTCTTGCTTCGAATACCACGTTTAATTATTAAGAGAATAAGAAGAAGACTTCTGTATTGTATTAGGTTCAGAGATTGAATAGAAATCTGTAATCATTTCTCTGTAAAAATACATAACTAAAGCTCGCATATTTCTTTAGCAGAACTTTATGAAAGAGGGTTTAAGTATTAAATACGGGCAGAGAGAGACAGAGACAGAGAACGATTTTTTACATTTCATTATTATTAATTACTAATATAACACTACTACTATCTACTCGTACTTGACTTGAAATTTGAACCCACTAGCATTAAGTCGCTAGTCGAGAACCTTTGCCGAATCGGCCATTCAGGCGGATTGTTGTTATAGTTTAAAACACATTTTTGGAATGACTTCAAGTCGGCACTGTGTTATTGTACGCGTCGTCAAGAGCACATCATCTTTAGTAACCGTTAAAAGTGGAAACAAAAGTCACAAACGAAAAAGATATGAATTTTCAAAGCTTATGTTACTTTAAACAAAATCCTTAAGAGGATTTGCTTATTTTTGTTAAAACAAAGCTTTCACAAATTGTAAAATGGTTCAATTGCTGAAGACTGTTCTTTACGGGTTTTTCCATTTAAGAGGCGGAGCTATTCGCATGAGTGGGCCCAGTGGGTCAGAGTGGGTCAGTGTCCTTGGATTCAAATCCCAAGTCCGGCGGACTTTATCTTGGTCGTAGTTATAGTGAGTGCTCAGTCTTACTTGCCGTTTGGGCATACATCAATAAAGCTGCGGCCACCATTTCCCTCTTTCTTTCGTTTCCTTCACGTGGATCGTGTTCCACGTCAGAAAGAAGGAATAGATGTGATACCATAAAAATAAAAATATGTACACTTAAATTTGTATTGGTAAGCATTGTCGTTACACGCGTGTCCCATGCACACATTTTTAATAATTTGGTTGCATTTCGAAAGAGACAAAATCGCCAGATGCGCTTTATTGATTTTATTTAACTGGGCAAACTGGCTGCTCCAATAATTGATTATATATTAACCGATATAGTTAGCATATAAATTATGATTCCGTTTAAAGTGTTTATAGAAAGAAACAGTTTATTAGTATTACCCACCGACTTTCCCAGGAGAGATTTAGACATTTTGGACTGTAAGCTGGAGAGGATGATAATTTGTGTTCAAGTTGCAGGTCGCAATTTTTGCGTTATTTTAATGAAATTTGGTATAGTGGCCTGTTTGGCCTAAGGATGAGCGTCATTGAAGATGGTTCCGATCGGTCAACTTTTTCGACCCCTCCCCATATAACGACCCATTTTGAAAAGCCGTTAGGTGGAAAAAAATTGCGACTTTCGCAATTTGTCGGCGAAAGTGGCTAAGTAGCAGTATTTCGGCATTCTGAATTTGTATGAAAACTTTGGATCGGTAGGGGCAATTTTTTAACCCCCTCTCATATAACGAAAACGGAAATTCATGCGACACAAACGTATAATTTTCAATGCTTCACGATAAAAATTATATCGGAATAAGAATTTAACATAAAAAAGTTAACAGTTTCAAATTTGGACCATCCCAGCCTATTTTTTGTATCCTAGAGCAGAAAAGTCTAAGTTTTAATATGTAATGATGGAAACTGGCCCATGATAATAATACGAGTAGTAAAAAATATCGGCTCTACAAAATTTGGACCATCTGCGCCTATTTCTAGATGCTGCCATATGTAAGGATTAAGCTTGTACTAGTTTAGGTTGCGGTTTGGATCCGCTTCCCCAGAAATATGCGGATGGAAAATATGCCTTTATACAGAAACACGATATAATGTTTGTGTTCTCTAATGAAAGTAGGAATTGTGTCAAACATTGTGATGTCGGCCTTGCCCGACTATAACGTTCTTACTTGTTTTTAACTATGAAAAGTCGCATGCTTTGCCACTGCGAAACGCTGCTACTGTCAAGGAGTTGAAAAGAGGAGGGTGCCGCTCAGATGGTTACTGGCTGACTATACTTCGTCGATTTGGCGCCGATAACGAGTAGCCTCTGCGAGCGATTGCCCAATTTAATGGACGTACTTTCATATCTTGTGACGTGTGGAGTTCAAACTTGTGTTTTCGGTAATCTAGAGGTAGTTTTGTCGTCGTATTCCAAGATATAATACTCATGGAGCTATAGGTACTTTGCTGATCTGAATATTTTGTTTACAATAGACACTACACACACGGACGTACAGCCAGACGGACACAAATTTTAATGCTGATCAGGAAAACATATACTTTGTGGAGTCCCTGAAGCTTCTTTTTGGGCGTTGCAAACGTTTTGACAAAACGAATATATCCCTCAACCTTCGGTAATGGGTATAAAAATTAATTTTGAAAAATATTAACAAATTTATAAATAATTTGGACATTCGTTTGCTCTTCATGACTTATTTCGACGCATTTTAAACAAATTTTTAAATGATAGCGACAAAAATGAACATGGTGATCCCACAAGTTATTCGAGATTCCGAATCATCTACTTATGTATATCTCGTTGATAATTTTCGTATATATGTTTTACTTTTACTTTAGGCTTTGATCAGTATTCTCCTTTTTGTCCCGGTTTAGACTTTTGTTTACGATTCACGAGAAATATCTCGTGAAATAACTCTCTGAGGGAGTATTTGTGGCTCTAATCTGGAATTTTTCTACTCTTCCCGCTGTTATCATTATATATTTGTCCTCGTGATTATTCTTATAACGATAACGATATAAGTACGGGCACTATCGTCTAATATGGGAGATGCAATGGCTATGGTTATGGTCGGGGACAATACGGTGAGCAAAGTGACTCGTGCAATAGCCGTTCACCGTTGGACTGGGGAACATTTAATAGGTAGTGGCCGAAGACTTTTAGCGCAAAACAGCGTCAAAAGACAACGTAGAAGGTAAAATACAATTGTTCCGATCGATTAAAAATATATAGCACATTCTATATGCATGCAGTTTGAGATAGTATTGGATATGGATATACTTATTTTTTTTTTCATTGGCTATTGCGAGGATGAGAAAGCTTATGGATAGAGCAGAAACAATTTCTTTATATTTTCTAAAGCACTTACTATCTATCATCTGGCATTCATGTAATATACTCAGTGTGCATACTTTAAAGAGTCAATACAATCCTGATCCAATAATTCGCAATATTTTTCACTTGATATCTCTTTAACAATATTAAATTTAAACGTACATGCTTACGTACTTGAGTATGCATGCGTATGTGTAATATGTACATGGATAGAAGTAGGCAGCCGAGTTGCTTGTATGAGATATTACGGCAAAACTAACGATCATGGTTATCATATTTATTTGGATAATTTCTTAAAATACATAAATCACCTGGTAAAACGAAGTGTCCGAACAAGAAGATATTTTACATATTTTTCGGGTTTTACGCAATTTGTTGTTCTTATTGTTGTTGTTGTTGTTGTTGTTTTTGTTGTTGTTGTAAAAATGAACTCTCTACCAAAAATATAAAACGAATTATGTTTCATGTCTTGAGAATGCCATTATATGATATGTGTACATAGTCCGCTCTTTGAAAAACTCTTGCAGCAGTAACAAGTATTAGATATGTATGAATACATTGCATACACACACTATATATGTAACTATACATATACATATATATATATATATTATATATATTTTCTTTTTTCTCGGACCAAGTGGCCATTAGTATTATGACTTGTACTTGACATGTGGTAAATGCATTTTGAGCAAACAGCCATTTATCTAATGTAATGACCAATGTTGCTGCTTTCAAACAGTACACAAGAAGATTTAACAGCATGCCCATATAAATATGAGTGCGTACGTGT
Organism: Glossina morsitans morsitans; assembly: GCA_001077435.1. Taxonomy (NCBI): domain Eukaryota; kingdom Metazoa; phylum Arthropoda; class Insecta; order Diptera; family Glossinidae; genus Glossina; species Glossina morsitans. The sequence continues at coordinate 1,800 of CCAG010016298.1, read as the reverse complement.
ATGCATCTAAAATATTAAGATATTCAAGCATCCAAGTTATGTATGCATATATATGTATAATAGAGTTTTTATACACGCGTTTATTTCACTTTGTTTTTTTATCTTTGGAAACGAGCACAGCGCAAAGATGCAGACATACAGGCATTATATGTAATGTATGAAAATATGCGATATATTTGTGAATTGAATTAATTCCTGTTGCTTCATGTTTTTATCACATTTCATGCTTCATTTTCATATTTCGCCTATTGACAGACAATCAGCCGCAGCCGGCAACATTACGACTGCGGGTCGTGAGAACACGGTACAAGCAACACTAACATCTCACGTCGAGAAATACATAAAAGAATTAAATGACACCCAATAACGTAAATTAATCGTCGACATTATTAGGCCTCAAGCAAAGTACTTTGTGCACATACACACCGGGCCTTTTCTATTGCGACGAAGCAAGTCATCTTTGTTGTTACTTTCCTGAACACTCAAGTACCGAAGAGGATAATATAATGACATACATAGTAATATATAGCAATTATTGAGCGGAAGCGAGAACACATAAACATACATATATCGACATACCAAACTGATTGTTAACTTTATTCCTCTCTACATAACGTAGTAAATCAGCTGATTTGTTGCATTTTAGAAGAAAACGAGTAAGAATATTATAGTCGGGCAAGGCAGACCATTAAATACCCTACACCACATTGTCTAATTGTATCTTGCTTACCTGTAAAGGCATATTTTTTATGTGCGCATTTCTGTGGAAGCGGGCCCAAAACACAACATAATGTAGTAAGAGTCCAATCCTTACATATGCCAGGAACCAAAAACTAGACGTACATGGTCCAAATTTTGTAGAGATCATTGTTTTATGTTAAATTCCTATTCCGCTATAATTTTCATCGTGAAGCATTGAAAATTATACCTTTTTGTCGCACGAACTTCAGTTTTCATTATATGCGAGGAGGTTCACAAATTGCTTCAGCCGGTCCAAAGTTTTCATACCGACTTTGTATCCCCAAGAATTTTGAAAGTCGCAATTTTTTTTCCATATAACGACTTTTCAGAATAGGGCGTTATATGGGGAGTGGTCGAAAAAGTAGATCGATCCGAATCATTTTCAATAGCGTTCGTCCTTGGGTGAAAACGCATCACTTTGTCAAGAATTGCGATATGTAGCTTGAGCAAAAATTTACTTGGGCAGACATCAGACGGACAGATATGTATATGGTGGAACGCGGTGAAGGTAAGAAAGAAGTGAGAGAAGAGAAATAGGCAGTGAAGTGATCGCAGCCTAGTGGATCTGTGTACTGAACAACTAAGTAGCTGAGCATCCACTGTAACTACGATTAAAGTAAACTCTGCCGCACTGGGAATTGAGCCCGCATTACCTAACTTGCTAGCTTGCTCGCGATTCTTGCCTACTCGACTACTCGTGCGACTAAAGATATCAAGAGGGGGGCAAGCAACAGCAATCTGAGATTTAAGGCAATTTTCTTTTTAAGGTTAAGAGCAATATTTGAAACATCGTCGTTAGTTAAGTAATCCCTTAAATTTGGGGGAAAAAAAGAGAAGAAAATAACAGAACAATGGATATTAATTCAATTACATAATACGCAGGCAGATAAGCGAAGGGGCATAAAGTTTTTTTTTTCTTTGCTCCCAGTAGTGAAGTTAATTTTAAGGTGGAGAAACGTTTAATGCGTTCTATTTTATTGATAACCCGAAGCTCCGGTATAAGTGTATATGCTATCACTATAGCACTCTAGACATTTGAAACTTTCTTTCCGTTCATCT
>CCAG010016288.1:0-12224 GCA_001077435.1 Glossina morsitans morsitans | reverse complement strand
TATATATATATATATGTATTTGTATATGTATTATACCCTCACCTTCCTATTGAACTTGAAATGTTAAAAAAATAAAATAAATAAACAAAATTTTGGCAGAAAAATAAATCACAAAAAGCAGAGCAAATATCTATAAATTAAAAAATCAATCGAAACCATATCTTATTATGAATATCCTTAATATGCTTAAGGTATACATAGAGCAGGTAATTGATTTGATATATTAAGTAAAATTTATTTGAAATAATTCTCTTCATGTAACAAATAGTATCTAACACTTTAGCAAACGTGAATAAAAAATTATGTGAGATAATAAGAGTGAAGCTTTTGATCAATCCATGTATAGCGAATTAAGGAAAAGGTGACAAAAATCCTTGGAAAAAATTTTGAACGGAACGTAATATAATATAATGAAATGATATTGATTTACATTTATATAAATATAAAGAAAATTTAATAAGCAATAGGGATTTCATTCACTAAATATTCATAAAAGCATTAAAGCTGTTTGCATGGTCAGAAGGAGTTATGTTAATAGAAATTTGAATTCATCCAAAAAAATATCTCTAGATCAGGATAACGATGGGTGGGGTACAGCTGTTCATTTTGGTTAGGGTGAGGGTATAAACAATAATAAATAAAAATTTTTAAATAAATTTTTAACAATCTAAAGAAGAATATTTAAATATTTATAATTTTAATGAAACTAAAAGTAAATATATATATATATATATATTAGAAAGTAATGGTTATTTAAGTTATTTTTAAATTGGCATACAATGGCATACGTTAGGGTCATTCACGTCCGTGAACAAAGAGCGTTGCATTATCAAAACTTCTTCATCTGAGTGATTCTAGTTTAAACGATTTATTTATAAGTAACATAAATGTTTTTAAAAATTTTTCATTATTGCAAAAATTAATTATTTTTTTTTTATAATTATTGCATTAAAATAAAACAAAACAAAAAAAAAATTATTTATTATACTGAGGTATTTACGTCCTTTTAGAATCAGATATTTTTTTTTTGTTTTTTTAGTAATTAAAAAAATTGTATGAAATTATGCGCATTGGGGAAGAAACAAACAAATGGAAATAGTTTAACGAAAATTTATTTAAAATTTTCTTATGAAACTTTTGCAATTTTATTAATGGCAAGAAATGTTTCAATTTTTAATTTTTTTAATTTTTTTATTTTTTTTTATTTTCAATTATAATTTTCTTTCTCTATATTCTTTTTCCTATACGTAATTGAACTGAGTTATCGTTTAAAGGAATGTATTTAGAATTCGCTTATATTAATTAGATTTATTTACATAAATGAAAGTAATTGATATTAAAAAAAGAAAATGTAAGCTTTCCTCAAAGAAAGATATTCTGCATATTATTATTTTAATTTATTATCGAGAAAAATCCGCAACAATTCAGTTCATTTAGGGCAATAATCTTTAGTGTCAATCGAAACTGTAGTCAACATTGAATTCAGTGAGGCCGGAAGAACTTACTGAGAATATAAATAAAACTTTTTCTCTCTCTCTCTCACACACATACACATAGATTCTTTCCCTCTTTTTCTATGAGCAAGATGTCACATTTGCTCTCTTATATATCAATCGAAAGTATACTCAGCCTTAAGTTAATTAACACGAAGGAAATTTAACTTTCTCTGCCTCTCTCTCTTTCAGGAAGATGTTACATTTAGACTCTTTTATATCAACGGAAAATACATTCAACATTAAGTTAAGTAAATAAAGCTCTTTCTCTCTTTGTCACACATACATACATACGTACACGCTCTCTCTCTCTCTCTCTCCCGCAGAAAGATGTGATATTTTCGCTCTTTTATATTAATCGAAAGTATACTCAGCCTTTAGCTACCTGACACGAAAACAGCTTAACTTTCACTCTCTCTCTCTCTCTCTCTCTCTCTCTCTCCCAAGAAGATGTTACATTTTGACTCCTTTATATCACTCGAAAGTGTATTCAGCGTTAAGTTAATTGAGCTCGAGAGGACTTAATAAGAATGTAGATAAAATTTCCTCTTTCTCTCTCTTTCTCTCCCACAAACACACAAACACTCACACACACACTTTCTCTCTCTCCCTCTCTCTTAGAAAGGTGGTACATATTCGCTCTCTTATGCCAATCGAAGTCTGGTCATCATTAAGTTAAAAGATATAAGAAAAATTTAACTTTCCCTCTGCAAAATTTTCTTCTACTTTCTTTTGAGGTTATGTCATATAATATTTGTTGGATATTTTTCCGATCTTTAATGTCCTCAAAGTCTTTAATCAATTTGTAAATTCTTTTAGCTAAGCAGGTTGAAGGCTTTTTTGGTTCCAGCCTCCCCCGCTTCTCACAATCATTTCAATCAAGCGAAGCCTTCATATAATGTTGTTGAGCCTATAAATGATAGGAATGCAAAGAATGAAAAGATTATTGAAACTGCATTCAAGATACGGAACAATAACGGAAAGAGTATTAACGGATATGCTTCTAATTAGCTAGTGAATAATTTATAGTAAAACTAGAAGAATTTCGTACGTTCGACTCAAGGGCGTAACATTCGAAATAGACGGCGAAAGAATCGAAAGACAAAACTGATAAGATTAAAGAGATTGAAATGATCCTAATTCGCATTAGGGTTGCCCCATAATTTCTTAGGTTATTATACGAATTTTTTCTTTTTTGTTTGTCTGTAATTCTAGCGTTAAGTTTGTATCTTCGAAAACCGATTTTCTAAATCCATATATTTATGCTAACTTTTTAAATATTCAATATTTTAAGACTAAAGACTTAAATTTTGTGCCCTTTTAGCTTAGAAATATAGAAAAATATTTTATATATATATATATACATATATATATATATACATATATATACATATATACGTTTAGAGCAATCGGCAAATTTCAATTTAATTTACTTTGCCTAAAAGTCATAAATATTTTTTACTTATAAAATAAATATTTTTTCAGTGAAAAATCTATTCTAAATACTAAGGAAAGGAGGAGAAGGTAAGCTATCCATTAAAAAATGAATTACAAAAAATGTATTTATAGAACAAATAAGCACATTGTAGGAGTCATGGGGCAGATATGGGATAGTTATTAAGTAACAGTTGATAAGCCTACAGGTTTCTTTTTATTAATAAAGATTTTATATGTGACAAATGTTCAGATGGTCAGCCAGAACTAAAATTATTCAAAATAAAATTTTTTTAGTAATGATCAAGACATCGTGCTCATCAAGTAACAAAGTTTATCGCTATTGAGCGAGGAAATGAGATAAACATGACTTGGGAACAGTAAGCTGTTCGTGTGTCTACATATGCGCTTATTATGAAGTAAGACTTGCTGTTGATGAATGTTAGTGTTATTGCTAATTACAGCCGCTTGATTTGATCATTTCAGATATCATATTTTTATATGGATCTAAGAGAATAAGCGTTTGCAACAACGCTCGAAAAGCGACTTGTTGGAGTTCGTAAGCTTGAGCGACAAAATATTGATTAGATTTTAGTTTTAAGAATTGTATTCAGTTGTGATCGAATCTTTTTTCCATCACCGTTATCCTGAAAAAAGGGATAAAAAAGGAAATAATATTGGGTGGGCGTAACTGTTTAGTTTCCCCATTTTTTCGAATAAAAATAGAAATTTATATCGTCCATCTTATGTAGAGTATGAATAATGGCCAAAAATAGAAAAAAGACAAAACACGGAAAGCAAAGTTGTTCTCGGTTTTTGTTGCCTAAGCCGGTGACTGCTGTAGCTCACTTGACAGGGTTTGACCGATTTAGGCCACTTTCTAATTCTTTTGTGAATTTATAGGCGATGTTTTCATTTTTGGGGAATATTTACCACACGTCAGACGGACAGATGGACCAAGAATTTATATACTTTATGGAGTTTTTGAAGCTTATTTCTGCGCGTTATATAAATGTTTAACACATACGAACGAACAGATGGACGGGCGGACATGCTTAAATTGATTCACAATTTGATATGTTGATCAACTATATGCTTTATGGGTGTGTCTGAATTTTCTTTCTAGATGTTGCAAAGATTTTGACAAAGTGAATATGCTTTGGTGATGGGTAAAAAATTGATTTCAATTCTTTCAATGTAGAGGCTGCAAATTTTTCGCCTTAACTTGCGTTCTATTTGAACTTTAGCGGCAACAGATGGTAAATGGTTCAAAATGTTGCTATCTTGTAAACGTTGTGTTCCAAATTTTTGAATTTGACTGAACGTGTACCATATGTTAATTGTCATCTTCATTAATTCGTTATTAGAATTTGATTAGTTTGCGGTTCCGCTTTAAGTGATTTTCGATTAGCTTACTGCACATTCATCTTAAAAGCGCTACTATTTTAAGATCATAATTTATTAAAAAGGGAAGTGTAGGGTGGATAGATTAGTTCATTATATTGCTGTCTTAAGCTGATGGAAATGATAAAGAAGAAATTTTGAAGAAGCAGACTAACTTTTTATTGGCAAGAAACTATTGACAAACTTTCAGAAACTACTTGACAAACTTTCTAAATCCTATTGAAGAGACTGATGTATTACGGGCCCTATCACTTCGAGTCTCCGCTCACTATACCCCTTTAATAATGAAAATCAGATTTTTTTTTTTTTTGGAATTTTCATCTGCTTTAGCAACTGCAGACTTTGAAGGAACAATTTGAGTTTGAAAAAGTCACAAAAAATCCTTACATTGAACTATAAAGAAAGCGGAAAAATGATTCTTCATAATATTTTTCCTAAAATTATAAGCTAAAGAAATAAAACATAACTTTGAGAGATTGATCTAATAATTAAAAAAAAAAATAACGAAAAGCACAAAACAAAGCTAGTGCTCTTTAGCAAGGATAGCATTGATTCTTCGGTCCTAGTATTTCTTTCAGCATTGTTCTATTTGCTTTGGATTTTCAAAGATTTATGAAAAAAAAGAAAAAAAAAACAATTAGCTATAATATTGATTAAAAAAAAAAAATTAATAAAAAACCTTAAACAAAAAATTAAAAATGGGCTTATTTCACGTTCAGACCAAGTTTCTTAAAATATTCTTGAAAATTTTGAAAATAATTCTCTTTTTTATTGTTATTATTATTATTACTGTTTTTTTTTTGGCTTACATGCACCTGCTTTTGAATTTTCTTCAGTTTTTTTTTTCAGTTTTATTTTATTTACTGTATTTACTGTATTGTCCATTTTCCTACTATTCGGCATCCTCATCGTAGTCATCATCATCCTCTTCACTTTCTTGCAAAATTGGAACAGCGGTTATGGTTAGATCACGACTACCGAAATCAAAGCCCAACTCACGCATAGTAGTGGCCGGCATTAACGATGATGAACTTAAATTTGATGTACCCGTTCCCAATGAGATGGCCGGTATTAGTATATCGTTGGCAAAATCATTATCATGATCGTAACGTCCACCGTCACGTTCATCGCTTTCGTCTTCGTTTCGTATAACAAATAAGCATTCCTCGTCGTCACGGTATTGCTCGTATAGTTCGCAGTGTTTGCGTTTCGCATGACGCAACACATGATCTTTACGTCGCGAACGATATTCGCACGAGACGCATTTGTATTTCTTCTCTTTTAAACAATATTTACGTACATGTTCTTGCAATTTTTGCAGCGATTTATAAAAACGCTTACAATGCTTGCATTGCATATAAGCGTCACGTTCTAAAGGGTTGCTGTGACGTTGCTGTTGGTGTTGTTGCTGCTGCTGCTGATGCTGGTGCTGCTGATGATGATGATGTAGCTGTTGCTGTTGGCGCTGCTGTTGCTGGTGTGCTTGTTGTTGTTGCTGCCCAGTTGCAGTACGTTGTATAATGGTGTTGTTGTTATTTAAATAACCAAAAGAGTTATAGAGATCATTGTTGGCGATTGAATTTAAATTATCGTGACCGTTGTTGGTATCAACACCAAGAAGACTGCCCAAAATGGGATAAATATCTAATGGTTGGTTGAGGGAGGTGTTCGTCGGTGATAATTTTTGGAATAATATTGGATTTGTGGAAGCAATGTAATAGTAGTTGTAGTAGTAGTAGGAGTAGTAGTCATGGTGGTGATGTTGTTGTTGGATTTGATGCGATGATTGATTTTTTTTTTTTTGTTAAATTAATGGCAAACAAAGTTAACGTGTTTTTTTTTGGTTTTTTTTTTTGTCAAGGAGAGAAGGAAAAGAAAAAAGAAAAAAAAAATAATAAAAAATATAAAAGTTTAAATTAATTAAAGCAAATTAAAAAGAGAACGTAAAATGAAAAAATTTTTAATAATTCATCATTTCATATTAAATCTATTAAAATACCCACATTTTATTAATTATTTAACCTTTATTGTCTAAGATTTATTTTGAATTAATTGCTATTTATGATGGGTTTTCTTTTTTATCCTCATTTCCCATTTACACAAGTGCTGTATTTATTTATTTATTTTTTTTTTTGATGATGATTGATCGATTGATTGATTGATTGTGGTTGTTTCGTGCTCTTGTTCTTGTTGTTCTTGTTTATCTTGATTGTTGCGATAAAAGAGATAAAATAAATGATGATGGAGATGATGATGATGTTGATGATGATGATGATAAAATTAATGCAAAGCTTTTAAGTGGTTATTTTTTTTATATACACACAAACTTTATGAATATTCTATAGAAGATAGTGGTTGGTGATTTATGGTGCGATGAAGATGGTGATGGTGATGTTGCATTTGCTGATGCTGTGTAGGCCATATACAACGCTAATAAAGTTTCATGTTTTCAGCAAAAAAACAAAATAAAAAAATAAATAAATAAAACATAACAAAAGACAAAAAACAAAACTAAAAAGATAAAATTATTTATAATTACTTATAAATATAAAGACTAAGTAGTGATGATCTATTGCGACTTTTATTATCGTTTTTTAAAATTTTTGTTTTTTTCTTAATTTTTTAATTCTAGTCTATTAGAAATTATTTTGAAATTCTATTGGAATTATACTTCAATTTATGATGAATTTTTTTTTTTGCCGCAAGACCTCTCGAAATCCTCTATCCATTTTGTCGCTCCGTTGATATATTTACCTAAAAGAAAAGAAACCCATGTTAATGAAAGCTTAACAATAATTTTCATTTAATTGATTTCTAGAAATATAAATTTTTATTTTACCTTAACCTAAAAAAAAAAATTCAATAAATAAATTTTTATTATTATCATTAATATAGCTGGAGAAATAAATTTTGAAGATTAAAGTCTCAATGCATTAGCATCTAAAGCATTTGAGATTTGAACCCACAAGTATTTTAATTTAGTTCATTACCGATTCCGTTTTTTTGATCTAAAAAATTATAGTAATAATGATAATAAAAATTAATTGAATTAATTTAAAATATGTTCACTAAATTAATTGTTATTTGCATTAATTTTTAAACAGTAAACTGCAAGATGGATCTTTCCCTTCATACTTGACGCCTCCATTTTCAAGATAAACATCCTTTCCTTATCATCACTGTGCCCGCACACGTATAGGAGACATCGTCTGAGTTGGAAGATATCATCAAAGGAATTGCAATCAAATATATGCTTGGAAGGTTTTTTTGTGGATTGTATTTTGATTGTGTGCTTCTACAAGTCCCGTATGAACAAAGATATGTATTAAAAGTATAGTTCCCCATAAGGCACGAAACTCTTGTAAAATTTGTGGAGTATTTTTGTAGTTATGGGGGAATGGAAATATGGCTCATCTTTATATTGACTTGGCTGTGTTTTAATTCGGTCCTGCTATGGTTTGCAAGATACAAACTTTAGCTCAAACTTATTTAAAAAATTGATCTGAAACTAGAAAATTATTAATCAAATTGAGAATTTTTTTTTTCTTACAATTTTATCGGCCGCACGGACTGACGATTACTGCTAAACCAACTTAAAGAGTTTTCTATTGATCAGACTGGCAGTTGCGTCTAAAAGAATTTGAGGATGTTCAAGTCATCAAGAATATTACAAGAGGAAAGACAAATCTAATAGATGACAATAAATAATACAAAAATATATAATTAAAATATAAAATGTATAATAATAATAATAATAATAATATTGAACAATAATAATAATAATAAAACAATAATAACTAGACAAAATAATACGAGAGGAACAGGAAAAATAAAAATAATTTACGCGTTTCACACATTATAAACTAAGGTTAACTTAAGCAGCTTCGGTAAACAATTTCATTACGTGATGAGAACATTAATACTATGGATGAGGTTTTGTCCATTTTGTTTCGCCGCAAGTCAATTCGCCTACGATTCTACAAAAAGGAAAGAGTAATTGTTTAAATTTTTCCAAGGGAACCACAGAAGACGATTAAAAGACTCTAAAAAAAAAAATAAATAAATAAAATGAATATATAAATAAAAAAAGTACAAGTATTTGTGCAAAATTAAATATAATTAACTTGATAAATTTTTTAAAAATACTAACCTGAAAGACAATAAAAAAAAAAAATACGCATAATTTTATTTTGCGCCTTATTTTTTTTTTAAATACGTATTTTTTTTTTTTTAAGGAAATCTTGGCTAACTTTGAGATATAACTGTTTTTGCTTTTTTTTCTTTTAAAAAATAAAAACCATACAAACTTTTTAGTTTTATTTTTATTATTATTATTTTTTTAAGTATATTTTAATTTTTTGTTGTATTTTCATCATGTTTTTCATTCATCGTCTTATCTAACAATAAAATAAGAATAATTTTTTTAGATTTTCGTTTCGTTTTTTTTAGTTTTTTTTTTCTTTTTAATAATAATAATAATAATAATAATTACATAAAATATTTAGTTGTTTTTTTTTATTTAAGATTATTTATGAATATAATTTACACAAATTTCATTTACTTCAAAGTTATTATTTATAATTTTTTTTTCGCTTTAATATATATAAAATATATTTTCTTTGTGTTATATAAATGTTTTTAAGGCGTTTTCTTGTGTTTCTTTTCTTTTTTTTTTAAATATATATACTTATTAAATTTAGTTATTTTATTTGATAAGGATAAAATATATCAAGTTTTAACTAAGTAAATTAAAATTAAAAAAAAAGGAAAAGGAAAATTGAAAATGATTGTTAATAATTATTTGCGCTTTAAATATATTGAATATATGGGTAAGAGAAAATAATTTTTGTTTAACAATTTGTGTTTTTATTTATTAGATAAAAGAAAGCTAAAAAAAAAAAAATTACAAATTATGCTATTTTTAATTTTAAAATTTTTTGTTTCTTTTATAGCTTTTAAGCTGTTTAACAAATCAAGCAAATGTGAGGAGGATCCTTTTCTATTGCATCCAGTTAGGATTTGGGTGACAATTTATCAAAAATATCTAAAACGTGCTTAAACTATTTTTGAATTTTTTTTTTTTTTGTGTTAATGTGTACACGTTTCGAATTGTTTTTTGAAAATTATTTATTTAAGGCCCGTTTTAAACTGTGATATTTAATTTATGTTTTTTTTTAACTTTAACTTTTTTCTGTTTTTCAACAACAATCACATAATTAATACGCATCACAAAATGTTTCATATATTTCTTCCATCGATTTAAAGTTTTAGTTTTTCTATTTTTTTTCGTTTTTTTTTAATCATTCACAGCTCGTTTGTTTTTCTGCTTTTATTATTATTATTTGTTTATGTATTTATTTATTTTTTTTTTATTTAACAGAACAGAAGAAATTATTTAAACTATTTTTATGTGTGGGTGTGTGTGTGTGTGTGTGCAGTAATTTTTTTATTTATTTCTATCATTATATTAACCCTTCCAAAGCATGTATTATAGAAAATGAAAAAAAAATTAATTCATAGAAATAAAAAAATCCCTGCGCATACATTATTCTTAGTTTAGATTTTTATAATAATTTTTAGAATTTGTTATATTTGACTTTTAAAGCAAAAAAGAAAAAAGGAGATTTAACTTGTTTTTTCTTTTTAAACTAATTTTAAGAAAAATAAACCCAAATATTTTGAATAGCATTAAGCAAGAGGTTGAGTGTCGATCGCAAATCGAAAAGAATTTAAACTGTTGCAAACAGCAACAAACAAATAGATTAATATGAAATCTGAGAGCAAATTAATATATACATAAATATTTTGCGCATAACTACAAAAGTTTTAGTTTACTTCCGTCTTACGGTTCGATGCAGTAACTAAAGAGACTGATACTACAACGACAATTCTACCCACCCTTTCTGTCTTTTTCGTTGTAAAGACAACTTTCCAACATAAATCTAATTAAAAAGTTAACAGGACTTCTTCCTTTAACAATTCTGCCGGACTGACGGATACTCTTAAAGACGATTAACATTTAGCTGGCAATTTCCGGATTTTTTTTATTTATTTATTTTTTTTGCAAACAAGTTAATTCCTTTTTAAACTTTCTTATAAAAAATAAAAAAGAAAATTATAATAATGAAGCCAAGAAAAAAGTAAATCTATATATATATATATATAATAAAAAAAAATAGTTAAACTATATATATATAACCACAACCTTAAGTGAAGAAAAAAATTATATATAAACATTATTATAATTATATAGATTAGACAGATATGCATACAGACACATAAGTATAAAGCATTTATTCATGAATTATAATTTTCAAAAAAAACTATGCAAGAAATTAAAATTAAATAAAAATTGAAAAAAAATATATATATATATATTTAAAAAATTATGCAATTTTTTTTTAGAATGACTAGTGGGAAATTGCACAGAAAAAAAAAACATAAATATCAATTATTAATTTTTTAAAATTTTTTTCCAAAAAAAAAAATCAACTTATGGTTCTCTTTTTTTCATTATCTTCGCTTTTTTTTTGCACGAATACTGACCGAAATTCTTATTTAAATTTTGTTTTTTGTTTTTTTTATTATTTTCGCTAAGTTCTGGTTCAATAAAAGCCAATTAAAATAATAAAATATATAAAAAAATTTGGAATAAATCACACCGAAAGCTATTCAAGGAGTAAATAATAATAATAATTTTGTTTTTTATTTTTTACATTAGGTACACAAATTTTGAATTCAAAACAAGTAAATAAATAAAAATAAGATGAGATAATTTTTAATAAATTAAACATTGAAAAAAAAATTATAATTAAGCCGTTTATTTTGAAAGAGGATCTAATTTGTATTTGAGTGAAATTATGATTTAATTAAGTCCTTCAGCTATAGAAATGTAAAGATATATGTAAGCTAAGCTACTATCGCAAACAAGAAAATCGTGACATGGACTTATCGTTCTAGAGGTGGTGTAAAAAGTACATCGTTCAATTCTTAAATAGATAACCGTGCGCGACTTCAAGGATCCTATGGGGTGAACTACCGTCTTGAAGGCAATAGGCACGCATGCAAGGACTAAATGGTCGTGAGATCTAGCATGCACATGATTGCGAAAGAATGAAAGCAAAGCAATAGGGACAACTATCCATATATCAATCTATCGTCACGAGGGCAATACGTACGCAAGGAATGACTAAAGGATCTTGTGATCCTGATGAATGAAAACGAAACAGTGGGGACAACTTTCTATTTATCAATTTATCGTCTTGAAGGCAATGCGTACGTACGCAGTGACTAAAGGGCCATGTGAACCAGTACGCACGTAACTGTGAAGGAATGAAAAGAAGTTGAATATTACATTATCGTCTGCCGAGGTATTGCAGATTATTACGAGACCTATGACTGAAATGAATTGAAAATGATGATAGCTGCCGTCGAAAAAGACTTTCTGTCTTTCAAAAAGCAAAAAAAAAAAACCGATTCTGTCGTTTGACTTGCATTAATTAACTATGACGATGCAATTTATTAGAATCTGATGCATTTTTGCTATCTGTTAAGACATATGAAAACCAATAACTTTAAAATATAAACCAAGAAAATTCATGTTAATGAGGTTTTGTTTTTGGAAAACGAGTTTAAGTCACTTTCAAAATTAACGGCTAGTAAAAAAAAAAAAAAATATATACCGAAAATAAAATAATATTAATATAATTTTTTGCGCCATATTTTTCTTCAAAAAAAAAATCTTAAATTCTTCTTTTGTTTGTTTTTTGTTTTGTTTATAAATTTATGCTCAAACGATATTAACATACAAGAGAGGATTTGGTTGCTATCACATTTTCACAGCACAAAATCGTTTGTGTTTGTTTTTTCTTTGCATAAATTTTTTTTTTTTTT
>CCAG010016287.1:0-21650 GCA_001077435.1 Glossina morsitans morsitans | reverse complement strand
TGGCATCACCCTAGAAGCCGGACGGAATTTGCTAAATTAACATACATAGACCTGTTTTTCTTACTCCACCCCATATAAGGGTTCTCAGGAAAGCCAAGTTTTTATATGACAAGACAATCTAATCTTTAACCCTTTTGCCGAAAATAGTCGAAGAATATTAATATCATTGACAAGAAAATTATTTGTGCGAAATTTTGACTACGTCTCTTTATGTTTTGCGCCCGCCCATATAAAAGTCCCTACGAAGAGTATGTCTTCACATGGAAACAAGGTATAATTTTTCATATTTTATAAGGAAATAAACGAAGAGTCGTGTTAAGTGAAGTGGAGTAGGGCGTTTAAAAATCGATTGGCCATAAAGTACAACTTTATGAGCGAAGCACTTCTATAGCATTACTCAGAAATACAATCGTTTAGAAGATAGGAGATGCGCTATAGAAGGCTAATACGAATCAGATAATATTCATATAAAAATACGATACGAGGTCGCTTGCCAAAGTACACAACAAGATTTACTAGGATTTTCGTTCGTTTTTAAAACATTGCTAAGGAATTATAGATTCCTTATATATTAGTTTTATGTAATGACCGATGGAACTTATAAAGATACTATTGACACAATAAAGCGTTTGTGTAGAGGACAAATCTCACAAAATATCATCTATGGGAATTTCGATATCGCATACAACACGAAGAGTATGAATACACGCGTAATATCTTTTTCTTCAATTTATTTTTGATTCAAGAGAACTTCAGATCACGATTGAGCTAATTTTTTTTCCCCGATTTTACAATTAAGTCGGAATCTTTGTCGTGCATCATCCCCATTAGAGACGAGAATGAAGATGAATTTGGGACTATGCTTATAGACTCGAAGTTTTTTCCCTTAACGAAAAAAAAAAGAAGGAAATGATGAACATGGGTGGGTCATGGTGAGGATTTCTGAGGCTTTTCGATCCGCTGCCCAAATTATCAGCATTTTGTTAAGCAACTTGGTTTTAAAAATCGAATTGAAATCAAATAAAGACCTCTTCAGAATTGCTTCAGGTCTTTCAACAAGAATCCTCATTTTATATCGATTCCCCAATAGATAGGATGGAGCCCAGCTGAAAGTAAACACCGTCCATATTTTCACAAAAAGAGTTTGTCAATATCGTTCGGTGACGTAACATTTACTTAACGCATCGAAGCAGCAGGATTTTTAAAAAAAAACCAGTGTCTAATTACTCCGGTAGATCAAAATTCGCTCCGAACTCATAGTCTCGTTAGGAAGTTTGATGCACTATTTCTCTTAATTCTGCAGAGCCTTATCTGCAATAATTTTGATTGCTTACGTAACCACACAATTAATATTCAGGACGTAACAAATCATGACAAGCATGAGAGAGGGAAGTCTTTGGAACTTCCAATTAGCGAATTTATTTTAAACACTTGGTCTTGAAAGCCCAAGACCAAAAACGAAAGATGCTACAATTTTGTGTTTTTCTCTCTGAATCGAGTAAAATCTCTTCAACCTCTGTTAAGATCTGAAGATGATAATATTCAATGAAAACGCATATTGAATTTTATACAATTTTTTTTATTAAACCTGAATGAAACAGAAAAACTAGTCGTCTTATCAGATTTGTAGATGAGAAATTAAGACTTAATAACCACCACCGCGGCGATTACCGCCACCACCGCCATAAGGACCACCGCCACCGCCGCCATACGGGCCACCGCCACCGCCGCCATACGGGCCACCGCCTCCGCCGGTAGGACCCCCGCCACCACCGCCGTACGGACCCCCACCACCACCATATTGAGCTTCAGTTACGCAACAGGTAACCAATAAAACACACAAAGCAAGCAACAGCGTCAATTTCATTTTGAAAACAACTTCGAATCCCGCACACAACTCTTGCTTTTATACTTGAGAAAGTCTGACAGAAGTTTTCAGTTAACCGAAAAACAACAGGCCATACCCGCCAAATATATGCAAGTCCCATGTGAGCGAAAGAGATAAGCTTTAGAAATATTCTATCGGTTCGCATACGAGGAAGCCATGCACTATCAGAAACGGCAGAGAGGTAATAAACTAATCTTATATGTTCGTATGCATGCAGTATGCATATATATATATATATATCATATAACAAAATCTCAATTTGTAATTCGATTAGTTCGCACGAACCTCTTAGAATATTAATTTTATTTAAAAAGAAAATATTTGCATACATACAATTATACCGATTGGTGCATCAGCAAACAAACACTCACTAATTATCGCCTGCTAATTTATGTCTTTGAGCAAATGTTTGAAGTGTTTTTTTTTCTTTCTATTTTGTTGTTGTTGTTGTTGTTGTTGTCTTATTAATATTACAAAATCTTAACAAAGTATAATACGAACACGCATAAATTATTAAATAAAATAAAGTGCATATGGAAAAAAACAATATTTACTGCTAAGATAAATTAGATAAATACATAGATACTTCGTCACACCTGAATACATTTTGAAGATTGAAGGCAGAGCAGGCGACTAACGCCTGCAATATCTCTACGCAAAACTCCTATGCTTATTCTTCGTTTCAACGAAAATCTTCAATGTTTAGTCTTTGTGCCTTTACGCTTTGTTTGCTTTATGATGCTTTTGTGATAGAGTATCTTGTCCTATCTACTCAAATAACCCCATGATCAGAATCCATATCTGAAATAATTTCATCATAAGCGAGGAAATATCGTTCGATTAACGAACGATCTCTGCATATCTGACAATATTGACATTAAGTGTTGATCTAGGGAAGGCTTGGAAACTATGCTGCAACCAAACAGACAGACAAGTAATAAAATTCTATTCTATGCGACTTAAGATGGTCCGTCAATCTTACCATTGACCGGCGGGGACCATTTGAACAGCGAACATTTAACTGATTGCGCGAAGTACTCATATCAAATTTAGGATTCATGTCTGCGAACTGCCGGGTAACAAACGGAAAACAGTTAGCTGGAAACAAATCCGATAAAGAAAATACTGAGCATAATATTATCCGAGTATATGTTTGAGTCTTTAGTAGGTATTTCTGGTTATTGTAACCAAAGTAGAATCTTTTGATGGAATATATAGCGCGCACACACACACAGACACACACACATTTAAAAAAGATATAAGGGCCGTAATGCGAATTTCTGCCAAACCAATAATTGTAATATATTTCTTTAAATGGGGGCGTGTTAGTCAGGCAATCGTGATGGCTTTTAAACTTGTTTCTAGCTCTATACGTGAGAAATATTTATGCCGGATTTCAAGTGATTATCTTCTTTAGACTGCCTAGACAACTACACTTTTTTGTAAGCAGATCACGCCCATTTTTCTCTACAATTTTACATGATTTTCGTATAATACAATGTTTCGATAATTCTTAGTTCGGCTCAGTTTCAAGCGTTAAAACTTACGTTATTGTAGCAGTAATTGTAAGCGTGTCACGCGTCCAATTCAAGTTCAATCATAATCATGACCTAAGAGTCTATGCTTTTAGTTTCAGTTTTCCCTCTTCATTTTTGTGATCGCGGGCAACAGTCGGATGACATGACATGAACCAAATACATATTTCACGTTGATCAGGGAATATTTCATATAAAGTTGTGTAAATGTTATCGGATCTGTGAAGCATTCCACTTCTACGTGTTGTCAATACGACGAGCACTCCTAGTCTTCTGCTAAACATATTGTTAATTGCAGTACTATCTGCCAGCCGATCAATATCGTTTCTACACTTATCACCTCCTAAGTGAATTTTCGGAATAATTATCTTAAAATTTACAGTTACAAGCGGACTGAGTTCATTTTCAAACATCATTCATGCGTCGCGTAATCTAGAAATATACTCGTATATCTCAATTTCTGCAAGCATGATCGGTCAAACAGCAGACATCAGACGGACGTACAGGTGAGATGTGGTTAAATAAACATAACCGAAAGAACCACATACCTGTCAATCTCTGATTCAGTTTTCGAAGATAAGCAAGATGTCCTTAAAGTATTCACTTAAGCCCCATCTACTATAACCTCTGCCAGAGTTAGTAAGCTTCAAGCCATTTTTAGTCATTCTTCCTTTTTCTTGACGCATCTTCTTAAGATGCGTCCAAGTAATGTATAATTACAAGATAACTGCAAGGCGAACACAAAGCATCAATAGATAGCAAATATAGGGCAACTAACGGGCAACTTCAGATCATTTCCTAGAAGGCATTCTTTGCCGACTTGCAGCAGTGCAAACAATTCTTAATCTTGTTTTAGTGCTTTTTTACGATTAAGAAAATTGTTAATCAAGTCATGGGTGACAATTTCTGTTTCTTATTTTTTTGGAATCCAAAAAAAAAAAAATCAGCTCATATTATCCGCTGCGAAGATCACTTCGATTCTTATTGCGAATGCTATCTGGCCGTTATGCAGTTAGAAAATGCGTGGAAAATTTAAGCTTATCCTTAAGAAAGAGGAAGAAACCGAGTTTTTACGAACACTTAAGAAGTTCGAAGATAACCATTTTTTAATTGATCTTTTCTGCTCTAACTCACATTTACAGAGGCGCCGTTCTTTCCAATGAATCGATGCGACCAGTCCTTCTCATCATTTCTTCTCTAACCTCTTTTGATTCTTTTTTCAATTTTCTTTCTCATGCGGCCTTAATTGAAACAATCAGTTCGAGACAAGCTCAACGACAACCGAAGACTAACTTTTCGCATGTTCTTCTAACTCTTTAATACAATATGAGCATTGAGTGCACACAGTGCCCAGTGTTTATCAAATTAAAAGCCTATAGGCCAACTACTTCATATCTTTTCCGCAAATTGATTGCATTGAGATGCGTTGCAGGATTCCTTACTCGGCCCATCCAAAGTAATTATTTTCTTCTTTTAGTCGTCACGAATTTTTTGATCAAAGACTTGGTCCTAAATTTTGTATTTCTGAAAAAAAATTGTAAATGCCGAACCCTTTTTGGCCTTTTCGCCTACGTGTCTGACGTCCACCTCTCATGAACACAGAAATGCTTAGCCTGCAAGTTGTAATTTTGACGAAACTTGGTACACTAACGTGCTTTGAACGAAGGACGAGCATTATGGATATAAATGGATTGAGTCGGGCTATTTTTACGACCGATCCCCATACAACATCTGATCAATAAAAAGTTCAAAAATTCAGTTGAATACATTTTGAGCCACCCTATATCATTTCGATAGACTAAATTGATGTGTGCAGTTTGGATCGGATTGATCTATTTATTTAAGCTTTCTCTAAAGTAACCGTTCCTGCGAAAATTACTCTTTAATACATCAAGCAAAACTAATTTGTTACAATTTTTTTGATGAAAATTGATTCACAAAAGTAATTTAATGAGAATTTCCAATGTATAGGTCTACTTCCTACACCCCATCTTAGGTAAGGTTCTCTTGAAAAGTATGCTACGAAAGTCAAGGTACAATTGCATTAATGGAAATGTTGCAAGGTGTTTATGAGGATCGGAATTACCCGACTATAATGTTCAATTCAAAAATTTCGCATACTCTCTGCATCAAAACACATTAGTATTAGATATTGACTATCGTCGACCGATGGTAATGGATTTTCACAACACAATGTGTTTGCTTTTATTTCAAGACTTTTAATATTATATTTTAAATATTTAACATAAATCAATTTCAATGGAAAATGCAATGACCAATCCGGGGGTCTTGTGGCCTAATGGGAACGATTTTTACTTGAAATTGTCGCCAGGTCTGAGATTAGAGCCGCCACCACCTCCTCCATTACGACCACCGCCGCCTCCCCCGTTAGGACCACCGCCGCCTCCTCCATTAGGACCGCCGCCGCCTCCTCCATTAGGACCACCGCCGCCTCCTCCATTGGGGCCGCCGCCACCTCCATTAGGACCACCGCCGCCTCCGCCATTAGGACCACCGCCACCGCCCCCAGTAGGGCCACCTCCACCACCGGAAACCTGAGCTTTACCTAAACAACTCGCGATTAAAACGCACAAGATAAGCAACGACAACGACTTCATTTCTAGAACACGTCTTTCACTCCAAGCAGCTAAGCCTTTTATAGTTGAGACCAAAGCAGAACGACTGTACGATCGCACAATCTACTACACATATTAAAGTGTGCATATGCAAAATGCTTAATGTGTGAGAGATAACGTCTAATGAAAAAATGTGAATGCATTTTAACGTAAAGGCTCTCTTGAAGCATACGAGACATTAAATGCGAATACGAACTAAAATATATATCCAGCTATGTATAATGAAGTGTAAGAGTAAGTTTTCATTCTTATTTGTATTGCATTTTAATACCGCCATCGCTAAATACCCGCACGTAGACAATTGAACGTAATCTTTTACATAAATTAAATCTGAATCTAAAATAATACGATAAAAGTTTATAAATTAAGTCGGAGAAAAGATAACGAAAAGTGAGGTGTTTAAGTAAAATAAATTGTATTACAGAAGTCGGAAGTCTCAGAAAGGGAGCGGATATGACATTTACAAAACTGACTCGCTGAAATATGTCCCTTTACATATCTCAGCGAATTATCGAATGTTGGTTTGCTGAATAAGAAACGAAGAAGAAGAAGACGAAGAAGAAGAAAACGAAGAAGATATATCTCCCTATCTAAGCTTGCTAATCATATCCGCAATTCCTGGGCAGCAATTTAATTTTTA
Source organism: Glossina morsitans morsitans (assembly GCA_001077435.1). Classification (NCBI taxonomy): domain Eukaryota; kingdom Metazoa; phylum Arthropoda; class Insecta; order Diptera; family Glossinidae; genus Glossina; species Glossina morsitans. The sequence goes on along the minus strand of CCAG010016287.1, from coordinate 14,951 downwards.
TATCACCACCAATGTAATTATGTTGAGGATCGATGTTTCGATTAGCTTTGACCTTGATGAATCCATCAGCTTTACAGAAAAAGTAAACTTAACCAAAATGCCATATAGTCGACCTACATAGAGCACTTTTCAGCTAAACCAACAAAATAATAATAATTTCAAAATCAAGTAAATTTACAGAATTAATTCTCTTATTATTATTACCTCTTAAAGTCCGAAATTATTGTTATCCCAAGTATCATTAAAAGAATTTCAGAATGACATTTCCATTTAAGAAATATTTTACACTCAAGTTAATGTATGACATGCATAGATCCTTTTCGATGATCCTTAATGTACCAATGAAATGGATTTCTTGCTGTTGAGTTGAGCTGTTGGAATGCTTTAAGACATTCCGTTCCACTCCTTTGAAAACTTTTTACAACGTATTTTATATACTATACTTATACTTTTATTATACACACAAACACACACGGCATGATAAATAAATGGTGGACATGGAATGTAAATGTAATAGAACGGACGACATAATTTATTTTCCTTTTGTTTAATATTAACGGTGCATTTTTTTTTTTTTTATATTATAATGGAGCAAAATTACAAGATGCGTCTGTGCGTGAAGTAGGCATAGCCCACTTTCATAGCACGATCAACGGGCTACATAAGATGGAAAAATTTCACGTCAGTCGATGTTCAAAGCCAGGTATGCAGATGACACGGATAGAATATCTATATAATGAATATAGAAAGCGGGAGTATTGTGGAAGAAATCGTAACAAGGAAATAGGATGATGATGCATTCAAATGTTCCATCAATAAAATGATAATTACATGCGCTAACATCACTTGTCGCATAGAATATAAAGTAGATTTAATTTCAATCCTATCGATGCGTCATTGTATTAAATATAAGAAATTAAAAAATCATTATTCAACTTTCATCGTTTTATTCCTTATATCCTTCCTTCTTATACCTCACTACGATAGTTTGCAGGGGTGAAAGTAAGAAGAAGAGGATATCTAATATATATGGAAGAACTCTCAGCTGTCATAATGAAAACCACTTGGTCACACTAAAGATTTAACTGCATATTCCATCGGCCCTCTTAACCTCCTCCCTCTCCTCCGTAGCATGCTTGCAATGAGACGATGCCTGGTTGTGGTGTAACTAATCGGAAAATCAATTTCCCAAAGGAAAATGTTCGAGCGAGAGGGTAAGAAGAGGTAACAAAAGCATTCAAATAATATTTTCTCACTGATCGAAGTCTTAGGCACTCAGGTGACAATCGCTTAATAACAAGCATATTGCCGGAATAATTTTTCTACCAATCAAGTTCGTATAGTCACCTTAGCCCACTTAAGGTCCAGAAACTTTATCACTCTTAGAAATGCTCTTCAAAGGCTTTTCTAAGGTGCATGTCCATGCACTGTTGTCTTGACTGTTAAAATCCTTGCAAAACGTTCACCAAGAGTACACAAGAGAAATAACAACAAAAAGTCAGATAATTTAACATAAACTACAATTTATAGCAAATATTCAAAGCTAAGAAAAAAACGGTCCCCTATCGCTTGTATCACACACCGATCCTGAGCACTTAATAAGTTTTCAAGAGAAATGTTCTCACGCTTGCATTCTTTTCTAAAGGTGCCGATCCCTTGCTCGATCGAAATTGTGAGTGGTATGAAGAATTGTAAGCCATGGATAAGAAGAAGATAAAATGAACTTTCATTGGCTAATGTGAAAAGGTGCACATCTCTGCTGCCATGTTTTGTTGCGGTCCATTGAATATGTAACGATTTCAATAGTGTTTCAAATAATCAATCCTTGCCCTTTTTTCGTATGGATGGGCAGGTACTTCTCTACTTTTGTTTGAAGGATGCACTCCTGGCTTAGAGTTTGGTGTTACTTTCTTACAAGTGCAAGAAAGTAAGAAACAAAAAGTAAAGGCGCGAATAGGAAAAGTCTTCCCTTCACATCGCCAACTTTTCAAATTTGAAAGACTGCCAAAGCCTTAGTTAAATCCTAAGCGATGGGCATCGGCTTCTTTCTTTAATATCTAATAATATCTAATATCTACCTACATAAATACACGCCTTACGTCTTAATGTATGCAAGTAAACGACAAAACTTATATTGAATGAGATAAAGAAAAATTTATTAAATTAATTATTCAATCAATTCAAGTAAATATCTATAAATAACAATAGAAAGCAATTTTCTAACACTTAACGAATACCGACTGCACTTATGATTTAATTAAAATTTCAACAAGTAACCTTAGCACAACGACTACATAACTAACTAAGAAAACAAATAAAGTCCCTCGACGACTCTCATCCTCTCTACCCCTCTCATCGTCATTCATATGTTAATATGTACGAAATGAAAAATCGATCCTCAGAAAAAATTGATTCGAATAACAACATAGGAATTATGAACGCACGACCACATGCAAGCACTGACCTTTCCCTCTATCTTTAATCGAACTAAAATAGCATTGTTTGTAAACAAATCGTTATACCCTACACCACTGAGAGAGTAATACTAATAGTACATGCATTCACTTTGTTTGTCTATCCATTTTCATGCTCAGCGTAGACATCGCAAACTTGCGAGATATCTCGATGAGATCAACGAGATAGCTGGGCCAACGATGAATGCTATTGGAAAAGGTTTAGCTTCGACCATTGATGCGAGCATCTTGAAAAGAAACCGATGGAAAATAGTATGCAGGTAATAAACAGTATATAGAATGTTTGGATCGAATTTTTAGTGATCTCCTCCCATACAGAAAGAATGCACCTTCATATGGCAATAAGGTCTCACTTTTAGTATTTTACAAGCGAAATTTGTCCAAACTTGCACTGCATATGTTTATTTGTCAGGCCCTTTGTTATCCCTATGTTATGTTCTTCATGCGAGTCGGAAGTATTTACATGATAACAACGCGTATTCTATGACGAAAATCAGTGAAATATTATATTAAATTGAGGGAGGGGGCAAAGTGTTCAACGATCGCGATAGCATTGTAAGTTTTGTTTATTATAAGCGAAATGCGAAGTGCGAAATGCACTTATGCACAGTTGATTAAATTTCTTAGAATTTTAATACTTTTGAGAACTTGTTTGATTGGGTTTCCCAAAAAAAAACCCATATGGAATTGGCCGTGAATTTTGTTATCAGGCTCACTGCTCATATGTCGTTAATTAAATAACAAGAAGAAAACAAATATGTTTTATTTCTTTACTTACTCTCTATATTAAATACATAATGAATAGAAATTTTAGTATAAATAAAGCGGTCTGATCTTCAGAGCATCACATTGTCACTTCAACATGAAATTGTTTACGATATTAGCTTCGGTATTGGCTTTAATAGCTTTAGCTATGGGTGAGTAAATGGTGTCCTTTTTGAAAAAAAAAACAAAATTATTTTATTGCATTTATTTATTCGGGTTAACCATAGGTTCACCCAATCCTGTGCCTGAACCTCAAGGAGGAGGTGGTGGCGGCGGCGGAGGTGGTTTCTATGGCGGTGGCGGTGGTGGTGGTGGTGGTGGCGGTGGCAAGTAAATTTTCAATCATCCACTTTATCCCACACCACCCTGTCAACAATCAATATGGCTCTGCAGGAACAACATAATTGACTTGCGATAATGAAAAATAAAACTTTCTAACCAAAAAAAAAAAAAAAAACAAATAAATTTCGTAATTTTTTTCAATTTACATATAAAATCTACAATTCGTCACATTTACATTGAAATTATTAAAAAACGTCCGTCCGCATTATCCGTAAAAAGGGATAATGCATACGTGCATATGCACTTGATTACTACGTATGAGAGGATGTGAAATCATATCCTTCTCTTGCACTTGCCTGTGGACATTGTATTGTTTGCGTCTTAGACATTCTTAGAACATAATCATAGCAGCGAATTTGATAGTTTAGCACTGGAGCTACCAACATTATGCTTACGTCTATTGTTTCCAAGCAGGGACGCGAACCTTCCTTTACCGTTTGGGGAGGAAAGGCAAAAAAGAGAATGTTATCTGTCCGCAGACATCTTTCTTATTTTCATCTAAAACTTTTCATTGACACTCTGCCGACAAGCTCTTACACAGATGGTCACCAGAATCATCTGGACGCTCAGTCCAAAACTGGCTCCGCTCCTTTAATCGATTCAGTAGCCGATACGTACACGGTATCATTGCATATACAATTCGAGAAGGCTTGCACCCTGAGGAACGCTTTCACTTGTTTTGTGGAGTTTCCTTCTCGCCGCTCATCTGTTCGTAGTTCTATCCTTAAAGTTAATCCGCTATAAAAGTTTTGAAATAGTTGAGGAGTAATGCGCTCCCAACTTGCTGAGTTGAATGCGTTTTGACATTTTTAAGCATCTCCTTCATCGTGTGCTTTCGATTGAGGAGACATCTTCATAGGGAGCGTCTATGGTCACCATTCCGTTTCCTTGAAGGTCTTTATTTAATATCGTGGTTTTTTTCCCCTGTAGACAGCTTCCGACTTCTATATAACTTTGCTAACAAATTGTGCTGCAGTTCGCGTGAAAGTCGACAGTCCATAGATGGTTAAAAAGAAAAAAACATCAGTTAGTCTGGAAAAGTCGAACTTTAAATACCCTGCACCGCTTTGCCTAAGATAATCAATTCTTCGCGTGTAGTCGTGTTAAGATACAAAAATTTATATTTCGCATCCATACAAAAGCATTCTGTCCACGACAGCGCTTACATGGAAGCGGACCTAAGAGGTGGAGTGACGCGGTCCAAATTCAGCGAAATTCACCTTCTTCTCATAGATCGTATTACTGTTCAACCATTTTCATCATAATGACTTTTTTTCACATTCCGTGAGTACGCCTATAACGGGTAGGGTGCAAATAGAAATTATAATAGAATACAGAAAAAATATTCTTAAATGATCCGAACCTCTGCTATGGGCCAGCCCTCATTGTACGATGTTAAAAATTAGGCCGTTTCGCCACATAAAGACTTTGTTGCTGCAGGAACGGTTGTATGGCGGAAGGAAAAAAAAATAAAAATAAAAAGGGGCCCATTCAATCCAAATTTTTCCAAATTATTTTTCAAGAATTACACAAAATTCATCAAGTATGCCAACATGCAATTAAATTAAATACTTTAAAAACTTTATTCAATCCTGCCCTAAAAGGAACGGTTCGTTAAGTTATCATTAACTCTGTTGGGGAACAGGAATTTGTTACAACATTTTTTTCTAATAATTCTAATCTGAATACGTAGACCTTAAGCCATTTTCATATTTCTAAATAAAAACTACGAAATTTAGATTTTCTTCTTCTTCTTCTTTATTTTGAAACCTTTCAGTTTTTATTGCGGATCAATTAATTCATTTGTACAAAGCCATCCCAAGTATTGGACGTATGGGATAAGGCGAATAGTTGAGAATTTACTTGCCGCCGCCACCACCACCACCACCGCCACCTCCTTGAGGTTCAGGAACAGGATTAGGTGCACCTACAATGAAATAAAAGAACTTTGAGATAAAATAATATTTTTTGCTAAAATTATAATCATCGAGGCTAAGAATGTAATCGTTCACTCACCCATAGCTACAGCTATTAAAGCCAGTACCGAAGCTAATATCGTAAACAATTTCATGTTGAAGTGACAATGCGATGCTCTGATGATCTGACGCTTTTATTTATACTAAAATTTCTCTTCATTTTTTATTTAACATAAAATAAATTTTTTTCTTTGTAACTAACGGAAATTGAACAGAAAGTTTGGGAAAAAATTCATAGGCAATTGTGAATGAATCTTTTTTCTTAAGCAAAGTTCATAGCAAGATTCTACAAATATGTAAATTCAGATTCCAAGAAATGTAATTAACTATTAAGAGCATTTCAGTTACATTAGAATGCTTACGAACACACGAACAAATCTAATTCAGTTCTGTTAAAGGTAAAGTGAAAGTTCAGTGCTGGCATGGGGACGGGTGTTTACGTTTATTGTTTGTAAATAATCGACGTTCCCCACTGAGAAGGTAATCAGAAAGAAGATAATCCGAAGGGATAACACAGTTCTTGCAGCGTTTGGTTCGATTATCGTTTAGTTTTTATTAAATTAACTCAGTCTTTGGTATCCGGGAGGTTCTGCACACACTGCTATTCACGCTAGCCTCTGGCTTCGAGAGCCATTGCCAGAGTACATCGTGGGTAGATAGATGAAAGCCTTCTTCAGATTTCTACAATGGCACCTATATGTAAATATCTGTGAAATATATATAAATGTACTGTAGGTAGTGTAGCTCTAAAAATTGAAAGGCGGCGAAAGGCGATATTGCTTCACTCCGCCCAGTTAAAGACATGGTTAGGGAATAGCTATGAAAATCAATGATTCATCTTTTCTTGATAATAGAACAGTGCGTGTTTGCTGCTCAGTATCCAATGCATCATATTTTGGGGCGCAATGCCGTCATTGAAAAAATGCGGCCGGTCGATTTACCCAGATTTATGCGGCATAATTTGTGGCACGAATGCTTTGGCTCTACCCACCCGAGCGTGGGTATATCGGGCGGCATTCTCACGCCTGCACAAACTAGCTAAAACTTAGCACCTAAACCCTTACAGTAACAAAGGTACATATGATTCGCTTCGAATTTTGTTAGTTTTTAATGATTGGCACAGTCTGCAGCCACATGTTATTAGCGTGTCTTGATGATAGGATCGGGCGTTTAAAATTATTGTTGCTAGCTGCTTTTCATCTATGACATGCTGCCAATGTCTGTGAAATTATCTTTCCGCTCTTAAGCAGTTCCATTTCATTTTCAAACAAACAAAGGGGCTGTGTTTGAAGAAAGCACGTGAATATCACGCACAATGTACTTAGCAGCTAATTATAATATATTTCTTAGAATCTGTATTTACATATTTGTAGAAGCGTGTTATGGGGTTTTCTTTAAGAAAATCCGTGCACCATTGTCTATGAATTTTTTTCCTAAACTTTCTACACATTTCTATATATATCTACAGAAATTTTAGTATAAATAAAAGCGTCAGATCATCAGAGCATCGCATTGTCACTTCAACATGAAATTGTTTACGATATTAGCTTCGGTACTGGCTTTAATAGCTGTAGCTATGGGTGAGTGAACGATTACATTCTTAGCCTCGATGACTATAATTTTAGCAAAAAATATTATTTTATCTCAAAATTCTTTTATTTCATTGTAGGTGCACCTAATCCTGTTCCTGAACCTCAAGGAGGTGGCGGTGGTGGTGGCGGTGGCGGCAGCAAGTAAATTCTCAACTATTCGCCTTATCCCATACGTCCAATACTTGGGATGGCTTTGTACAAATGAATTAATTGATCCGCAATAAAAACTGAAAGGTTTCAAAATAAAGAAGAAGAAGAAGAAAATCTAAATTTCGTAGTTTTTATTTACAAATATGAAAATGGCTTACGTTTTGAGTATTTGGATTGAAATGATTAGAGAACGATCTACCTCGGCAGATATAGAATAGTTTCAGTAGCTTTTTAATAATCGTCTCCCTCCCATATACTAGGTACGGGATTTAAGGTTATGCATACATAAAAAAACAATGCCGGTATTCGTTCAAGATTGTTCAGTTTTTCTGTGTTGCGGGCGTGCATTTGAGGAGATGATATCCATTTTTAAGTCTTTGGTTCCTAAACGGTTCAGAAGTGTTTGCGCTAAATTTCGGCACCTTGTCTTCCTTCTTACGACTGTTTCAATTGCGCCAAAAAAAGATACCAAAATGGTCCTTTTTAGTAGAATTGGTTAGATGCAAGACGTCAGTGGTTCTAGAGTTGAACGACGCTGATATATATATATATATATATATAATATAAAATAACAAAACCAGAATAATATTCGACAATTATTTACATTGGCAGGCAGTTAACCAATTTAAATCGAATTATATAAAGTTTTGAAAAGTTTATAATAATTTGTAAATGATTATGTCACACCAATGGCAATAGTTCACAAAACAAATTTCAGAGAAGCGAAAAATGGATGCATAATAAATTTATTATTGCGTTTGTAGCAAGCATTGAAAAGCATCAGAAGCCTGATAATCTTCTATATTCCCGGTCTAAGTAAGATTGAAAATCGATTAGCGCGTGTTCACTTATCCGTCCCTTCTTCTGGCTATCATAGCAAAATTCGAAAAACTTGAATTGGACAGTTGAAGTCAGTGCGGACTATAAGTTCATCATAACTAATATGGAAGCGTCCATAATCTAATCCTGTGCTAAAATCGTCCGTCAATCCGCATACCAGCGTACACTCACGAAACAAGAATCCACCATACGCTTGCCTACATATTTACCTGATAAGGGGTGTTCAAGGGTCACTGTAAGGTCTATAAAACTTTCTTGCCTGCTAATGGACGCGCGCGTATATAAAGTCCTTAATGGAACTGATTACGTTACAGTTGAAATCAAAAGTTTTTTGAAGAATTGTGCAATAAAGCATGGAATACCGAGCGCATCTTGAGACCAACACCGCCTTTCGGTACCACTGGCTAGTCTGGCAGCTAACTGGAATTATACAACCCCGTTATTTCTCTACGTCCTTGTATCGCTTGTATACTGTACTTGTTAACATTCTAGTCACCTTCCTCTTTCCTTTAACGTTCGTGATCAACGTATTTTTCTCTAAAAACTTGCAACAACTATGCGAAAATCTTATTATAACCTTATGTGACATCACAGCAAATTTGAAATTCCTAAATGTTTTTCTAGTACGAAAAGAGTTGCAACAAATAAAAATAATACTTGAATGTTTAGATAAGAGATTAAATACCGAAGAGGAGTACCGGCAACTTAAACGAGCTATACGTACCGCTCAATTATCATTTTGTATATTTTTGGTCATATCCACGACTGGCACCACCTTAAGTCTGTTCATGGTTCTCTACAGCGAAGAACGCTCTTTGCTATTTCCCGCTTGGTATGGTTTAGATTGGCAGAAGAACGATTTGGCTTACGCTGTATGCTTCACCTATCAATTGGTGGCGTTGGTAGTGCAGGCTATACAAAATGTAGCCAATGATTCATATCCACCGGCATATTTAATTATCTTAACCAGCCATATGCGCAACTTGGAATTAAGAGTGCGTTCTGTGGGTCTCTCACCAGCAAATAATAAAGAAAATATGTTTTTAAGCGAAAAAGAACAACAATTAGATTTTAAAAAATTCAACGATTGCATAGAGGACTTTATACAAATAAACCGGTAAGTGTTGTTACCTCCTTACCATAGGGAGATGTGATAGGATGTATTTATTCGATTTCGAGTCGATTTAGCAATGTCCGCTAATGCGGCGTCTGTTCCTCAACCATTCAGCCGCGTTCTTATAAATTACGATAAAAAGTTAAAATTTGTGCAAAAATATATAAACAAGTTAGACGGTTATATTCAGCGGGGGCCGAATCTCGCATACCCACCACTGTCCTTTTCGCATCCTACTTTCCAAGTTATTTTATTTGATACCCATATCGATGGTATTATTAAGAAAAAATGAATCGCGTTGCCTACCGTATTCGTTTTAGAATTAACCTATTTCTAGGCAGATAATATATCTTTATTTGAGGAATGTACAAAATAGTTTTAAACGTTTTGTTTTGTTTGCCTTATGATAAACAAGCAATAAACCTCAAAAGGAAGGACCGACATGGCTAAATCAACTCAGGGTTTCACGCTGATCAAGAATATGTATACTTTTATATACCATCCTACAGTGGTGGGTATAAAAAAGTTATGACGCGCCTCAGTTAGCAGCCTAAAAGCACTTTAAAAAGTAAAATAGTTACAACAATGAATGTGACGTGTGCGTGGTGTGACGTCATAACGCCTCTTTCAGACATATTACTTTCCGTTATTCATACTGTGTTGAAGAAGAAGGGATCGAGAATCACGAAAACTAAATTACTCTCTGGCCAACTAACCCACCTAGATCATGATTTTCCAAGCACTTTTTACCTTTTTCCTTTGTCCATGCGTCCTTCCTTTTTACTGCTTCTACACTTGTGTTTCTGCCGACCGTTTTCAGAGATTTTCCTTACCTGCCACACCATTTCCTGCTATAAAACTATAAATTGCCGCATCCTAACTTACGGTTCTAACAACCACGACACCAATTCGACTTCTGGAAAAACGATTTCCTGGACTTTTTTGCATGACCGCACACACACACACACACCAAAAGCAATTTATAACATGATTGCCATTATGAGTTTATTTAGAACTAAAGCCAACATAACCGTAAATTCTACGCTGTTTGCCTCTACTATATGGCATAAAATTTAAAATCTGTACCCACGTTGAAATCGTGTAAATTTTTGAATCAATGAAAACACTTTATCCCCCAAAGAATTTCAAAAATGTAGCTTCGAGAAATTTCAAAACGATTAAAAATGTTTTTGGAAATTTCAATCACTGAGTGTTATAAACAATAGTCAGCATTTCTTAGTTTCTAGATTGTTTAACCAGTAACAAATCCTATATATTTCTTCTTTTATTTCCAGACTTTACGATTTGATACAAAAAATTCTTTCTAAAGCGTGTTTAGCTCAATTTATCTGCACCGCCTTAGTTCAATGTGTTGTCGGTTTGCATATTTTATATTTATTAGATGAATCTGATGACTATGGCGCTCAAATCCTATCATTTATTTTCTTTCTTGCTGTCACTATGGAAGTATTTATTATTTGCTATTTTGGTCATTATATGAGTGCTCAGAGTTTGGCATTAATTGATGCTTTCTATGAATGTGGCTGGATTCCTCAGACGTTAGCTTTTCGTCGAAATCTTATCATCACGTTAATGCGCACGCAAAGATATGCGATCTTGTACGCCGGCTCCTATATACCAGTAGACCTGCCAACATTTCTATTGGTTAGTAAGAAGCGATCCACATAAGATTTCAATTAATTAGCATATTTTTCTTCTCTTTTTTCTTTCTTAGCTCATGAAATATGCTTACTCTACGTTTACTCTGTTATTGCGTTTTAAATAAATTTTAAATATCCGAATATTATTTGCATCCTTTTATTTAACTCCACAAGATCGTCAGTTATCTTTATTGCTTGGTTCTTCTGTAGTTTCACTCAATTTCGCTTGTTTCCACATTTTAGCGGCAGCCAAGAGTTTAAGATTGGGGCGCGTCATTTCATCCTCCGGAAATAGATAGTCGAAAACTTCTTCCCAACCCTCTTCTACGCCGTTCTCCGAAACAATTTTTTGCCTTTTCTTAACTCTTCTTGGCATCTTTTCTATGACTTTCTCTAAACTCTGTGGAGTACCAGATACTTTCTCAAAGTCCCGCCAAGCTTCCAATAACAGAACTCGGCTTTCCTTGTCTCCCATTTGTCTCAAGGTATCATTGGCTCTTTCGTAAACTCTGCGGGCTAAATCTAGGCTCATTTCTTTGTCGGCGTCCTCTGTTTCGGGATTTGCAGTGCTTAACTCGAATTTGGCATATGAAATCCATACTTTTACATGTTGCGTGCGCTCTAACAATCTTTCATACAATTGCCGCGCCAGCTCAGATTCTCCTTGCGATACTTCAAAATCTATATAGGCTTTCCACAGCAGCTCTGGCATATCTAAACGCGGTTGCTGTATAGCCAATTCATAAATGCCACGCGATCGTTCCGTATCACCTAAAAGATTCTCCAACTCCGCAAATTTCATCCATGTTACACAATTTTCCGGTCCATACTCCAGAAATTTCTCATATAATAGCCTGCAACGATCAAACTCTCTTAACTGTATTTCTAACTCGATATAGCCACGAAATAATTTGTCCCTAGGACACATTCCGATAGCCATGCCGAGTGTCTTGCGTGCTTTATTTAAATCTTTACATCTTATTTCGAACTGCGCATACAAAAGCCAAATTTTGCTGAAAGTAAATTTTTTGTGCGGAATAAGTTCAAGACAAGTTCTGTAAATCTGCCGTGTTCGTTCTAAATCTTCAGTTTCCAATTCTTCAAATAAAGCGTAATTAATCCAAAGATAAATATAGCGACGCCAGTAATTTTTCTCATTACCGGGGGGAACATTAGCGATGGCACGTTCGTAAGTCTCACGTATAACTTCATAGTCACCTTCAGCTATAAAATAAAAACTGTCATCAAACATTTTTTTTTTCGGATGTGAGCGTTACCTTCAATTAAACGTAGATAATCAAACCATGCATCATAATTTTGAGGGTTACTGGCCACTTCTTGCTCGTATTGAAATTTACGCTTTGACGTGATTACATCTTCCATACACGCACGATCGCCATATTTTTTCTCGTGTATTGTGTAGGCTTTATATAATTCCTTGGTTTTTTCTTTAGGTAAGTGATCTAAAGCATATTTGTATATAACCCGGGCACGATCATGTTCCTTTTGACCCTCTTCAAAACGGGCGAAAGCAATGAATAAACGCTCGTCAATAAAGTCATCGCCAAAAAATTCCACTGCTCTTTCATAAACACGACGGGCGCTATGTATAAAACCATGTGTCTCTTCAAAACGTGCAAACTTTATCGAATTTTTTACGTCCGGATGCACAAACACAAATCGTTCATATATCGCTCTTGCTCTATCAATTTCTTTATAGCGCAGTTCAAAGTTCACATATGTTTGCCAAGCTTGCTCTTCCGGTTGCCACTCCATCCAACGTTCAAACACTTGCCGAGCACCAGCCACATTTTCTAGCATTTCCTCCATGTACGTGTATTTATACCAGAATTGATTCACTCTCGGCATTATAGTAACAGCACGATCCCATAGATTCCGCGCGTGATTTATTTGCTTGTTCTTCATTTCCATTTCGGCATATTTCAGCCAAATGGTAATATTACGATGATCATTATCCAAAGCGCGTTCCCAAATAGATCGTGCCCTATGTATCTCCCTTTGCGATTCTTCCCATTGAGCATATTTTATCCAATGGCTAACGACCATCCGATTTTTGCGCAAATTATCTTCGAATGATTTCCGTTTGCGTTGTTGGTAATCCGCTAACTCAGCGGGATCAGAAATTTTTTGCTTCGGAGGCGGTGGCAAAATTTCTAGATCACGTTCCTTAGCCTCGCGCAACAACTGCTCTGCAGTAATCTGTATCTCAGCCGGAGCTTTGTTTTTAACTTTAGCCACTTTGGGCATTTTTTGTGGACGCTCCATAGTATCTCTTAAAATAAGTTCACACTTTGTTATTAGAATAACCTTCTTTCTTTTTTTTGGTTTGTAGAAGTAGAATGGATAAGGCCTGTAAACTGATAGACCTATACACCAGTAACATAAGATGAAGGAGTTTTTCTGATGAGTTGTTTCATTAGTTGTGAGGTTGAGGGGAGCAGTTTGGATGAATTTTAGGAAAAAACAATAGAATTACACTTCCGGTAGGTAGAGATCCTTTTATTAAGCGGCAAAAAGATTACCGGTAGTCAAATTTCGGATAAATTTCCCAGAAGAATGAATTATAAGCTTAGGCTCTTTATTTGTGTAATAAAGATAGTAGCAGAAAAAAAGAGTTAAAAGGAAATACACACACACACAATATTTACACGCAAATATCACAAGTAAGAGAAACCAGAGTCACCAGCATCATCTGACGTGATACATAATTTAAATATGCACAAATCACAATAAAGTAAATCACAAACAATATATTTTCCACCTTTTAATATTGAAAATTGCGACAAGCATACATCTATAGTATCCGAAACATCATTTTCTAAAAGAATTTTAGGAAACGTAATAATTATTCTTGTAACTAAAAAATCGAAGTAAAATTTCAAAATATGTTTTTATCGTTTTTAAAAAGCTCAACACTAATTTGATGATTTTTTGTTATCTTTTTTTAGTAAATATCGGTAAATATTAAAAAAATGACAATCGTCCAAAATATTTGCACTGTATCCCATACTATTAAGTTATTCAGGCATCTACTAATATTTAAGGTTTTTCAAATTTTGTCCGTATGTTTTTAGTTATGTGCAAATTATTGAAACAGCAGGTTTGACATTCAACTAGATTTAAACACAACTCGATATAAGTTGCTCTAAAACTCTCTAAAAATAATGCAAAAATTGGCAGCACTTATTGCTAAGAACTTTTATAGAGCGGCATCCCTGGGTGTCACCTAAGTCACGGCATCCCTACCAACTTCACTGCTGTTTTGTATTTGCCAATAAGTTTGCAAGTTTGGCACTTTGGGGGTCCGAACACAAGATAAATACCAGGAGGAAATTTCCAAAAGAATCTGTTGCGCCGTTTAAAAAGCCGAAAAGATATGATTTCTCAATTAATACAACGTTCTTTGCTGCGCGGCGTCGTGCAACAGTCCAGTAAAACATGTTGGATTAATACGTCGGCCTTGGTAAGTTTTTGGCACAACAACGAACTTTCATAACACAATTCCTGTTCTATATATCTAATAAGTTATGTAATATTAAAAGTTATCTTGGATATCCACCTCATTTGCTATTTATAAAAGTACTCAGTTCCTGTTGAAATAAATCTGAACTTGTCCAGAAAAATTAAGCCGTACAATTACTAAGAAATTTCATATTTCATCCATAACAAATATGCAACTAAACGTATCAAAAAAAAGAAAAAGAGACTCTCTCTACTTGTTGTTGTATAAGAGTAAATGAACTGAAATACAACAGAATAATTTTTGCCGGCATAGATTTCTAATCGGAAGTTGTTGTATTAAATAAATAGTATAATAAATTTTGCAGCTGGAAAATTCTAATAGGAAATTTTTGCATCCTAATGTAGCCAATAATTCGCTGATAAACCAGTAAACAGAATTGCTTTGTGCGCTTCACAAGTTTCAAGTTAATTTGGAAGTTTCGGTTAAACTACTAAAACACTACCTCTAACCGCAAAAACAATTCCCCTTCCCATCTTAATCGAATGCTTTGGAC